>AWOL01S0029046.1:0-40336 GCA_000715115.1 Nicotiana otophora | reverse complement strand
GAACCAAGGGGAAGGCTTATTCATAAGAGGTAGATCCAATAAGAAAGATTCAAGTAGTGAGAAACCTAAATCAAGGTCAAAATTCAGATACAGAAATGTCATGTGCAAATATTGTCATAAGAAATGTCATATTATTTCTGAATGCTTTAAATTGAAAAATAAAGAAAAGCATACAGAAAAGAAAAATGAGCACAAAAATATTGAAACTGCCGAAGCAAGTGTAGCTGCTGATGAGACTGAGGGAACTATTTTTTTAGCAACTAATAATAGTTTCAAATCTAACAATGAGTGAATTTTAGATTCGGGTTGTTCTTATCATATGTGTCCCAGTCGGGATTTATTTACCACATATAAATCTATTAGAGGTGGAGTTGTCTTGATGGGCAACAATGCTGCCTGCAAAGTTACGTCAATGAAACTATAAATCTGAAAAATATACATGTAATTCTAACAAGAAATCCAATATTTGAAAAGCAGAGAAATCAAAAGAAAATGCGATATCACAAAAGTTATTACTACAAGTTTAGCGACACGGATTCACCATTATAACTTGACGGACAAAAATAGGGGGAGTATAGATAGAGTGACGGAGAGAGAATAGAGGGAGGAGATCAGAAAAGAATCCAACAAAAAGAGACGAAAAAGCAGAAGGAAAAATCATCCAAATACCATCCAAGCCCATTGTTATCCCCTCTCAAAAATCGCAACACCTAATTTCATCTTTTCTATTCCTATCGATTAAATTCATCCCAAACCCAGTTGTTTTTCTCGACAAAATCAGCTCAACATTAGCTCCAAAATAATTCCAAAACCACCCCAAAATGCAACAGTAAAACGAAAACTAAAACCCAGAAAAACTAGCTCCAAAATGCCACCAACATTTCAGCCGAAAACTTCATGAAAACAAGTTGGAAATCAGTCCAAACATGCCTCAAAATAGCCCTTCTTTTGACATAAAACAACAACATTAAAGGTTAGTTATAACTTGAGTTTACCTTGACGAGAAGGAGAATGGAATCCTATTAGCGTTGGCACAGATTCACCAGAGAAGACAGATTATAAGCTAAGCACAGCAAGAAGCCCAAATTTTTTTGTGATTATCTGTTGAGTTTTGCTCTGCTCTGTATATATAGTGTTAACTTTAGAACTTCTTTGCCGATCGAGTAGTGTCCAGTTGCAGCGAGAGCCCTATTTGTTCGTGATTCTTTGCCTCTTCTTTGCTGAAGTTGTTGTGCGTGATTTGGGATAGCATTAGGGTGAGAGATTGTAGGGTTTTTTTGGATAATTTGGGGGTTATGTGCGGATAGTTGGTTGAGAAAATAAAGGAGGGAAAAAATAGCGCTCGTTTTTCATTTTTATTCAGATTTAACGAGGGGATTGACACAATTTGAAGGACCGAAAATAATTTCCTCGTAAACTATACAGTAAAAAATAACTTTAACGACCATAATAAACATTGGTCGCTATAAGTACACATCTAACGACTGAATTAATTTCCTTTCGTGAAGAAGTGGTCGTTAAAGATCTCTTTTCTTGTAGTGGTGCATGAAAAGAACTATCTTGTCCATGACCTTAAGTTAACAGTTATTGTTCATGCCTTGAAGATTTGGCGGCACTATTTGTACGGTGTCCCTTGTGAGATCTACACTGATCACCGGAGTTTGCAGCATCTGTTCAAATAGAAGGACCTTAACTTGCGTCAGCGGAGGTGGTTGGAGGTTCTTAAAGATTATAATATTACCATTTTGTACCATTCCGGGAAGGCCAATATGGTGGCCGATGCCTTGAGTCACAGGCCGGAGAGTTTGGGGAGCTTATCATATCTACCAGCAGTAGAGAGGCCATTGGCATTAGATGTTCAGGCCTTAGCCAGCCAGTTTGTTAGATTGGATATTTCTGAGCCGAGTCGAGTATTGGCTTGTGTGGTCTCTCGGTCTTCTCTTGATGATTGTATCAGGGAGCGTCAGTATGATGACCACCATCTGCTTGTCCTTAAGGACACTGTCTAGCACGGTGATGCTAAAGAGTTCACTATTGGGGATGATGGTGCATTGAGGATGCAGGATAGGTTATGTGTGCCTAATGTAGATAGTTTGTGAGAGTTGATTCTTCAGGAGGCTCACAGTTTGTGGTACTACATTCATCCGGGTGCCACAAAGATGTATCAGGACTTGAGGCAGCATTACTAGTGGAGGAGGATGAAGAAAGACATAGTGGAGTATATGGCTCGCTGTCTAAATTACCAGCAGGTGAAATACGAGCATCAACGGCCAGGTGGGTTGCTTCAGAAGTTAGAGATTCCAGAGTGAAAATGGGAGCGGATCACTATGGAGTTCGTTATTGGACTCCAACGGACTCAGCGGAGGTTTGATGCAGTTTGGTGATTGTGGATAGGCTGACCAAGTCAGCTCATTTCCTTCCTGTGATGACTACCTATTCTTCCGAGCAGCTGGCTCGAATTTATATCCGCGAGATTTTCAGGCTTCATGGCATACCGGTATCTATCATCTCTGATCAGGGTACACAGTTTACATCACGGTTCTGGAGGGCTATACAGTAGGAGTTGGGTACTCGGTTTGAGTTGAGCACACCATTTCACTCTCAAACGGACGGACAGTCCGAGCGCACTATTCAGATACTGGAGGATATGCCCCGCGCTTGTGTGATAGATTTTGGGGGTGCTTGGGATTAGTTTTTGCCACTTGCGGAGTTTTCCTACAACAACAGTTATCAGTCGAGCATTCAGATAGCACCGTATGAGGCTATATATGGTAGGCGGTGTCGGTCTCCAGCGGGTTAGTTTGAGCCGGGCGAGACTTGGTTCAGGATGCCCTGAATAAGGTGAAGGTGATTCAAGATCGACTTTGCACATCCCAGTCCAGAAAGAAGAGTTATGCAGATCGGAAGGTTCGCGATCTTGCATTCATGGTTGGAGAGCGGGTCTTGCTCCAGGTTTCGCCTATGAACGGCGTTATGAGGTTCAGAAAGAAGGGCAAGCTGAGCCCAAGGTTCATTGGTCCCTTTGAGGTGTTGCGATGAATTGGGGAGATTGCTTATGAGGTTGCCTTACCTCCCAGTCTAGCAGGAGTTCATCCGGTATTCCATGTTTCTATGCTCCGAAAGTATCACGGTGATCTGTCTCATGTGTTGGATTTCAGCTCAGTACATTTGAAGAAGGATCTATCTTATGTTGAGGAGCCAATGGCTATTTTGGATAGGCAGGTTCGAAAGTTGAGGTCAAAGTACATTACTTCCGTGAAGGTTCAGTGGAGGGGTCAGCCGGTCGAGGAGGCGACTTGGGAGACCGAGCAGGACATGCACAGCCGTTATCCTCATCTGTTCACCACTTCAGATATGTCTCTATGCCCGTTCGAGGATGAACGATTGTTTTAAGAGGGGGAGAATGTAACGACCCGGGCGGTCGTTTTGAGAGTTATAGCCCCGATCCCCTATTTACTGCTTTCCCCGTATTGTTTCAGCTTATGTGACTTGCCGGGAGATTTTGTTTTGGTTTTTGGGGTGTTTTGGGATACTTAGTCCCCAAAGCAGATGCTTAAGTCTTAGGATTTTGATTATAATTGGAATTGTATGAAGACGACTCCTGAATGGAGTTTCGTCAGTTCCATTAGCTCTGTTAGGTAAGTTTGGACTTAGGAGCGTGTCCGGACTGTGAATTTGAGGTCTGTAGCCGATTTAGGCTTGAAATGGCGAAAGTCAAATTTTTGAAGATTTTGACCGGGAGTGGACTTTTTGATATCTGGGTCGGATTCCGATTCCAAAAGTTGGAGTAGGTCCGTAATATTGAATATGACTTGTGTGCAAAATTTGAGGTCAATCGGACGTGAAGGGCGCAGGTGCGCTTTTGGTCAAGAAGGTCAGTGAGCATAGGTGCGAGAAGGGAGTCGCATCTGCGCATCCACAGATGCGTAGTGATGGTCGGAGGAGCGGTATGGGCGGCCTGAGCAAGGGTCACAGATGCAGAAGTCAAACCGTAGGACCGGGCTCGTAGGTGTGGCCCAAAGCTCGTAGATACGGTCCCAGCCATTAATTCATTTTCGCACCTGCGATGGTTTTCCCGCAGGTGCGGTTGAAGGCTCGCAGAAATGAGTTTACTGGGCAAAAGATATGATTTCGAGGGTTGATTTCCCATTTCGATCTTGGGAGTTGGAGAGCTTGGTGTGAAGCAATATTTCGAGATTTCTTCAAGGAGATTGTTGGGGTAAGTTGTTCTAACTCGGATTGGATTATATTTCATGAATCTGTTGTTATTTTCATCTTCTAATTTGGGATTTGAGTTGGAAATTTGGGGGATAATGGTAGAAACTTCATAGGCTATAATTTCAAGTTTTGGGAGGCGATTTGAGGTCGGATTCGAGTAATTCTTATATGGTTAGACTCGTGAGTGAATGGGTGTTTGCATTTTATGGCTTTTACCCGATTTCGAGATGTGGGCCTGGGGAGACTTTTTGGGGCGATTTTCTAATTTCTCGCTTTAGCTTTGATTTCATTAACTAGATTAGTTTCTTATAGTTATATTTATGATATGTAATTGATTTTGGCTAGATTTGGTCCATTCAGAGTCGGATATTCGTTGAAAAGGTATTGTTACCGATTGATTGAGCTTGGTTCGAGGTAAATGGCTTGCCTAACCTTGTGTGGGGGAGATCCCCTTAGAATTTGGTTCTGTTGTGATATATGAGCACCGTGTACGTGAGGTGACGAGTACGTACACGGGCTATTTGTTGAAAAATCCGATTTATTTTACTAAATAACGACTTGTTTCCTTTAATTTGAGTTATATCATTTAAATGAGTATTAGTCTATTTTTCATTCTTAATTGAGTTATCCCAATATGCGTAGTTATCCTGTTTAGTCTAATATCGCATGTCTACGTGCTTTAACTACTTATTTAAACTCTGTGAAGCATGCCTAGTTGATTTCCTATTTTTCCTTGTTCTTTATCAGTCCTAACTGTAAAATTCTTGCTATTAACTATGGTATTTATCGGTTGAACTGTGTGTTTACTTTTGAGACTACGAGGCGGTTTCTCAGGAGTGCTTCCTGTATATTTACTTTTGAGACTACGAGGCAGTTCCTCGGGAGTTCTCCCTGTATATTTACTTTTGAGACTACGAGGCGGTTCTTCGGGAGTTCTTCCTGCACATTTACTTTTGAGACTACGAGGCAGTTTCTCGGGAGTTCTCCCTGCATATTTACTTTTGAGACTATGAGGCGGTATCTTGGGAGCTCTCCCTGTATATTTATTTTGGGACTACGAGACGGTATCACGGGAGATCCCCTGCTATTTACCCCTGTGTGTTGTACTGTTGCCTTGATGTATTTCCTTTTGTTAAATTCTAGTCTCTTATTATATTGTATATTCTCCTGCTTTATTTATTATATACCAATGGGCCAGACCTGGCCTCGTCACTACTCGACCGAGATTAGGCTTGGCACTTACTGGGTACCATTGTGGTGTACTCATGCTACTATTCTGCACATGTTTTGTGTGCAGATCCAGGTACTTCTTATCAGCCTCGCTATTAGCTGAGAGTGCTTGCTGTTGTACGGAGACTTCAGGGTATATTTGCCGCGTCTGCATACCTCGGAGTCCCCCTCTATTCTCTCCTATGTCTTTTACCTTCCGTACTTCTTTTGTTAGACTCTGGTGTATAGAGATACTAGTTTCCTTCTGTAGCTTGTGACTTATGATGTTTCGGGTTATGGGAAGACTGTGTATTTATAGAGTATTGGTTATTGTACATGCTGAGCGGCATTGTTACTAGTTATTTAGTTATCCACTGCTGTTAGTTGCCAAATTTTACTTTCATTTTTTTATTTTCCGCAATTTGTTAGGCTTACCTAGTCGTATAGACTAGGTGCCGTCACGACATTATATGGATGAAGTTTGGGTCATGACACTCAATGAGTGACCTTGATTGTTCATTCACTGACCTCTTTTTGGTCACAAGATCTTTCATAAACTAGGCATAACCGGGTATTTGTTCCAAAGTTTCCACCAATAGCACATTGATAGAGAGACCTTTCATCATTTGAATAAACTTCTTGAATTGATTCTCACCATTTTTCTTAGCAAGTCTTTGAGGATAAGGAGGTGGGGGATTTGTCATGGGTGCCTTAGCCTTTTGTACTACCGGTTCCGGTATGTCAATAATATGTTCCCTAGATGGGATCACCTCTCCTTTGGTCTCCTCCAGACTATCATCAATATCAATTCAAATATCCTCATGTACTTGAACATCATTGCGTGAGATTTTCTCCTCTTGGATTAATTGGTCATCATCCACATGTTGCCTTTTGTTTAAGGTGGGTGCATCCCCGCCTCTTTCACTTCGTGTGATAACCGCCATAGTATGTCCCGTATTGTTACCACCCTTTGGGTTTACTATCGTGTCACTTGGTAATGCACCTTTAGGACGAGTATTAAGAGCTTGAGAGATTTGCTCCATTTGAACTTCAAGATTACGGATTGATGTGGTATGTGAGGCAAGTTGGACATCTGAATACGCATTCTTTTGCATCATTTGCTTGAACGTATTCTCAATACGACCCATTCATTGCTTGAAGAACTTGAACCATGAGAAGGATAAGGAGGTGGATTTCTTTATTGTTGGTATATTGGAGGCCTTTGAAAACCCGAACTTCAATTTGCATGACTATTATTGTTTCCCCAATCTCCTTGATTGTTCCTTCCCCAATTCTCTTAGTTATTGTTATTGTTATGCCAATTCCCTTGATTGTTAGGACCTTAGTTTCCTTAGTTATTTTGAGAATGCCATTGACATTCATTGGAGCCTTGAAAGTTGCTCTGTTGCCCTTGCTAATTGTTCACAAATTGTACCTCTTCTTCTTTCTCTTGATAAGAATTATCTTGGTCAAAGCTACCATCATCATATGCATAATTCTCTACTCAGGGTTGAAATTGTGGACCTTTAGTCCTCTTCTTGTTGGCCAAGACATTCACTCCTTCCATAGAATGAACTTGCTTCGGAGCTTGGGTTTGGTGAAGTTGAGCCTTAGCAAGTTGAGTCATGGTTATGGTCAATTCGGCAATAGCTTGCCTATGGTCTTGTAATTTGTTATGTAGATAGATCATATTGGGATCACCTTTTGGGACATTAGCTCGGGATTTCCAAGTCGAATAAGTTTCTATCATCTCATCAAGAATCTCACATGTCTCCACATAAGGTGTTGTCACAAAATTTCCTCCGGATAATTGATTGACCACACATTGATTCGTAGTATTGATACCACGGTAGAAAGTTTATTGGCTCATGTTATTGGTCATATCATTGTTTGGGCACTCTTTTACCATTGTTCGATACCGCTCCCAAATTTCATGCAAAGGTTCATTGGGCTCTTTTTTAAAAGTTAATATTTCATCCCGTAGAGTAGCCAAGTGCCTGGGAGAGAAGAACTTTGAAATAAACTTCGTCGCCAATTTATTCCAAGTATGGATAGAATGATTACGCAAATGTTCCAACCAATCCAAAGCCTTACCCCTTACCGAGAAGGGAAAGAGCCTTACCCCTTACCGAGAAGGGAAAGAGCCTTAACCGCAAAGCATCTTCCGAAACATTTATTTGTTTGCTCCACCAACACGTATCCACAAAACTTTTCAAATGCTTGTAATCATTTTTAGTCGGTGTCCCGATGAAATAACCTTGTTACTCGAGCAAAGTGAGCATCACATTGGTAATTTAAAAGTTTTCCTCCCTAATACAAGGGGAGGGGGCTATAGCACTTGCATATCCTTTATTAGGAAACATTCGATGTTGCGCCATTTATGGTTGTGGTGGTGGTGGAGGTGAGGGAGGTAGAGGCACATTGTCATGTTGACCACGGCCTCGGCGGTTTTGTTATGGAGCTTGAGGCATTTCATCAAGTTGTTCTTCTTTGGCATCCACCTCTCCCAATGGAATGTTTCCAAGTTCATTATTCGTCATTTGGAACCTACAATCACTTCAACAAATTAGAATCACGAGAGTAAAAGAAGATATTTCAAGAAACAAACTCAAGTATATAGCAAACACCGTAAACTCCCTAGCAACGACGCCAAAATTGATCACGTCCAATTCACACCTAACTAAAGAGTATGAAACGGTTGTTGCAGTTATAAAACCCAATGTAAGTCAAGGTTGAATCCATAGGGAGTTTAAGTTGGTGTTAAGGTAAACGCTCAAGAATATAACTCAAAATAACTAAAATTAGCTTTCAAACAAACGTGGGTAATTGTTATCAAAATTAACTTCTAAGAAATTGAACTAATTAATAAGCAAATAAAGAGTGCAATGTTTTGATGTTTTTATCAAATAAAGGGAAAGCCTAGGGTTGTAACCTTCACCTAGGTGTAAACCTAATTGGTAAAGTAAATCTATACTTGTTTGGTAAATCGGAATTTGTTATGATTCTCAGTGCTCAAGTACCCACTCAATACCTCTCGATTAAAGAGTGATTATGTCCAAATTGGATTTCTTAAGACCAAATGGGTAGCAATCTAATAATTGATTATGAGTCCAAGTTGGATTATCCCTATCTCTATTTCAAATCTGCTAATCAAACTAATCAAAACTTCAACTAGTTAAATTTCTTATTAGCTAAGTTTTCCTAGACTAAGTTCCTCTTTCTAAAGTAAGAACTAAGTCAAATGGGCATGAATCAATATTTGAAACCATTAATTCTAGATATGAAGCATAAACAAGGCTAAATAATATTCATTCAATCTATAACAAGCACTATATCAAATACCCATAAGTTTTAGACACTAGGGTTGGATCACAACCCTAGATAAAATCTTAACTACTCATGATAATTGACATGAAAAAAGGAAAGAAAGAAGTAAATGAAGACATAAAACTAGAATTAAAGATTAAAATTAATGGGTCTCATCTCTAATTGTTGCTCCAAATTGCCCAAAATAGCTAAATATAACAGCTAGTAGCTTCTACAGTACAAAAGTTGCCCTAAAAAGTATTTCTCATCTATTTATAGTGCTCTAAAATTCACTGACAAAAATGCCCTTTGGAAGGTTCTGCGGCCGCATAATTTCATATGCGATCCGCACTTCAGTTTGTTGCTCTTGTAGTGCTTGTCAGTTGGAGGGATTCTGTGGTCGCGTATAAGCTTCTGCAGCCGCACAATTTGGCTGCGGACCGCGCTTTAAGGAGGCTTCAGACTTCTTCTTTTGCATCTTCTCTGATCTCTCAGTCTTGTTAGTGCGAGCTTCAACGACGATAGCACATTTTGGTGTGCGTTCCGCGCTGCTGCTAAAATCCTCTGAAGCTTCAGAGCTTAATCTACGACGCACATTTTCTGCCGGCCGCATCTGTATTTGTGGCAGCAGATGGAATTCCTTGGACCGCACTATTCTTTTCACTTCTCCTCTTGACTATTTGAGCTGGAACATCTCCTCTTTGAGTTAGATTTCTTCGTTGAGCTCACATTCTCAAACACACTTGCAATTCCTTGGTTCCCCATGAATTTTTATATCTAAAACATGGAATCAAGGCTTGAAATTTAAGATATTTGTCTAAAAATTAAGAGAGTATATTTTGAGGTTGTGAACATCGATTTGGACTCAAATTTAAAAACTAATCACATATTTGAACTCGTAGGATTATGAGTCAACGAGATCTGACCTTAGATTCTGGTTTTAACCATATGGGTCCGAGTTAACTTTTTATTGACTTCTGAGATTTAATTAAAGATTGAAGCTTTATAGTTTGGAATTGATTTCTATGACTTTATTTGACCTTGTTAACTATTATTTGGCTAGATTTGGAGCGTTTGGAGGTCACGCATAGAGGGACGGGCTTATTGAACGGTTGGAGCTTGTTCTGAATAAGGTAAGTAGCTTGGTTAACCTTGATTTAAGTTAATATTTCATAAAATAGACTTATATGCTACGTGCTACATCTTTGGGAGCGATATATATATGTGAGGTGATGAGTGTATATGCGAACAGTAAGGTTATATCTTGTTTGATATAGAACTTAGGTTTTTGTGCCTTGTTTGAGATATATTTTTTTTTGTTTATGCTTTGTTTATTTGTATGACTACTTGAGCAACTTTAATCATGCTAGATATTATGCCTAGGCTTTTGATGTTTTATTTTGACATGAAATGATATTTAGAATATTAGATTTATACATTATAATCGTAGTCATAATTGTACACATGCACATATCTTTGTGTGGTTATTTTGCTCTACCCATATGCGTCATATATGTCTATTTCTTATTCATATGCATACATCCCTCCATATGATACTCTATATGGACTGAGGTTAGCAAGATGGGACATTCCGTGTGGATGTTATGATTGGGCACGATGGTATATTTCATACTGTTGATGACTGATTTCTAAGATATTGACATATTATGGAGATATTATGCTCGGTGCATGAATTCGGATCCATATCTTCAGAGTTACATGATCACCCATTCTATCTTGGGACGTATGTCACAGTTGACACTAGGAGTGTCGGGCACTGAAAGTGCTGGATATTATTAAGTTTGAGCTTTTATCATGCATTGACAGTGTAGACTCATGTAGAGACGTGTATATATGCTACTTGTTGCATATCATTCATATATGATGATATTGTGCCTTACTTCCGTTCTTAATCAACTTACTTGAAAAACATGCTTAATAGGTGATTCTTGGTTGCATACCTTACTATTTATATTCGTAATTTCTTGGTTGTACCCTTATTTATTGTACACAGTTATGAGCTATCAGGTTTTGAAATTGTACCACTTTTGTCTAAACCTTGCCTTTGCTTTATCGGGGTTACGCTTGATACTTACTGGGTATACATTATATTTGTACTCATACCACACTTCTACATATTTTTAGGTAAATCTTGGTATTGCACCTACCGGCATTCAAGAGGGCGCTTAGCAGTTGATTGGAGACTTCTTGGTAAGCTGATGGACATGATTCATAGCTTATAGAGTTCCCTTCCTATCCATTCCACTGTTTTTTGATTTGGACGGTATTTTTATTTTTATACTCGAGACTCAGTTATATTCTATTTAGTTGCTCATGACTTCGTACTACCGGGTACTGAGAGATTCTTATTGTATTTTCCGTACTTGGCTGACGGTTTGAGACTTATTTATATTCTATATACATCTTAATAAAATGTTATCCTTTATTTGGCTTGTTGTTGATTATGCTTGTTGGCTTACCTGGTTAGTTGGGGTTAGGTATCATCACAAGCATTGATGGAAGTTTTGGTCGTAACAGACACTTGAGCAATATACTATTCAGATGGTATATACTATTTATGTATACTAGTTGTCACGAACCCAAAATCTCACCTTTAGGATCGTGATGACACCTATTACCTAAGACTATGTAAGCCTATTATATAGGAAGATCAATAGAACTAAACACCAACTTAAATAATAATGAAAGTTGAAAAATGCTTTAACATAACCAAAAGCGAAAATACAAAAGTCACATAAATTCTAAAACCGGTGCTACCAAGCCTTGCTCTACAGAAAGTACATGCAAAATCTCAAAATATAATATTGTTTGGAAATAAAATACAGTAGTAAGAAAATCAGCAGAAGGTGACTCAGAGGGCTGCAAGCGGAACAACAGGTATACCTTGAAGTCTCCACACCAAATCTCAAATCAGCTCCCCAACAACCGACATGCTCAGAGGTACCTGGATCTGCACAAAAATATGCAGAAACATAGTATGAGTACACCACAATCGGCACCCAGTAAGTATTAAGACTAACCTCGGTATAGTAGTGACGAGGTTCAAGTGAAGACACTCATAAGACATAAAACTTATGCAGAATATCAATATAAAGCTAACAATGGAAAGCGAAATAAATAAATGGCAACAAAGAGTAAACATGTGATAATACAGCAAATTAACCCAAACATAGTTGAAATTTCAAGTGAATCAATTAAGGAAAAAAATGATAGTTCAAATACTCAAGTTGTTCCAACACAAAATTTACAACAAGAATAACCCCGAGGTACCACACTTCATAATCACAAATCACAAGTCACAAATAACAAATCATCCTTATGACACCGTGTGAGCTTCATATTTTAAAATATTTTTCCTGAAATAGCTTCACGCGCATAAGCCCCCTTATCTCTCTGTCGTGTGCCTCACAATGTAGTGTTTCCCCTTACTAGCAACACGCGCATAAACCCCCTTGTCTCGTCGCATGCGCATCAATATACACACCACCCTTATGTCACTGCATGCATATCTCAATCACATCACAACAATCAACCGCACACCACGTGATCATATGCCACAACATTGCTCAAACAACAATACTAATGCCAAAAGAATACATAACCCATGGCTCAACAACATTGTATCTAATAATTACAACAACAACGCAATGAAATGGGGAATAACTCAACAATGAAATGTGTTCCATATAATAACAACTTCAATTCAAGACATACTACTATCCTAAGAGTCTAATCCAATCAATTACCACACATAAGCCTGTGTACATACTCGTAACCTCATGTACACGTCTTTTCATATATTACAATTAATGCAAATAAACCAAATCCTAAGGGGTAATTCTCCCACACAAGGTTAGGAAAGATACTTACTTCTATTAGGCCAATTCAACACTCAAAAATAGCTTTTTCCTTAAATTCACCTCTACACGACTCAAATCTAACCAAAAATAACTTAATAATATCAAACAATGCAAGAGAAACCAATTTCGATTAACAAAGTTAAGATCTTTACACAATTACCCAAAAGTCAACAAAAGTCAACCTTGGGCTTACCTGGTCAAAACCTGGGTAGATCTCGACTACTCATAGTCCCACGAGTCCATATATGTGTTTGGTTTTCAAATCCGAGTCCATTTCAACTCTCAAATCTTAAATTTTTATTTTTTTACAATATAGTCAAAATTCTCCAAAACTTCTCTTCAAATTTCATGATTTAGATATTAAAACGCATAAATAATCATGCAATATAATTGATCTTGAGTCAAAATCATTTACCCAATAGTTGTGAATGAAAATCTCATCCTAAATCGCATTCCACCAAGTCTAGGGCTCAAAAATATGATAAATAAAACTAAGACCCGAAATCTCACTATTTTGTTCAGCTACAAAAGTCGCAAATGCGACCCAGGGTTCGTAATTACGGACCGTCGGAAATGCAACCAAAGGGTCGCAATTGCACTGCCTGACAAGCCAAGGAAATGTCGCAAATGCGACTCAGACATCGCATTTGCGATGACTGCCCAGGTCGAAAAAGCGACCAAAATGTCGCAAAAGCGACTAGCACAGGAAGTAACCCCTCTTCGCAATTGCGATCAAGGCATCGCATTTGCGATACCTGCAACTCATCTTCCACCTTCGCAATTGCGATGCTGGTGCTCGTAATTGCGATAACTGTAGCACAAGCATACCAGCAACATGTAACAAGGTCAAACCAATCCTAAATATATCTAAAACTCACCCGAGCCCCTGGGACACCACACCAATCATCCACATAAGTTTAAAAATATCATATGAACTCGCTCGGTCGATCAAAAAATCAAAATAACATCTGGAACTACGAATTGAACACCAAAACACATGAAAATTTCAATGAAACTCAAAAATCACTAGAATCACAACCAAACATCTGATTCCTACTAAACCAACTCGAAATGACATTAAAGATCCAATTGACAAAACGAACCTATTCCAAGTCGTGAAACCAAAATCCGAACCCGATAGCCATAAAGTCAACCTACGGTCAAACTTAAGGAATTTCTAAACCTTTAAATTGCTAACTTTTGGCAAAACAAGCCAAATCAACCTAAGAACCTCCGAATCTAATTTTGGGCATAATCTTAAGTCCAAAATAATCATACAAACCTATTGGAGCCCTCAAAATACCGTTCCGGGGTCGTTCCACAAAAGTCAAACCTTAATCAATATTTCCAACTTAAGCTTCTAAACTAAGAACCAATTAATTTAATCCCATCCAAAACTTCCCCAAAATAAAACCAACCATCCCCGCAAGTCATAAACCCACAAATAAACATAAGAGCAACTTCAAAAGGGGAAAGAGGGCTCAAATACACAAAAAGACCGGTCGGGCCATTACATTCTCCCTCTCTTAAACAAACGTTCGTCCTCGAATGAGTATAGGGACATACCTGAAGTGGCAAAAAGTTGGGGATAACGGCTTCGCATATCATGTTCGGTCTCCCACTCGCTTTCTTGACTAGTTGACCCCTCCGCTGAACCTTCACCGACATAATATTCTTCGACCTCAACTTCTGGACCTGCCTGTTCAAAATAGCCACTGGCTCCTCAACATGGGTCAAATCCTTGTACAATTGCACTAAGCTGAGATCTAACATATGAGACGGATCACCATAGTACTTCTGGAGAATGGAAACATGAAACATCGGGTGAACTCTTGATAAGCTGGGTGGTAATGAAAGTTTGTAGACCACCTCACCCACTTTCTCAAGAATCTTGAAAGGACCAATATACCGAGGGCTCAACTTGCCCTTCTTCCCGAACCTCATCACACTCTTCATAAGTGAAACTCAGAGCAGAACCCTCCACCCACCATGAATGCCACATCACGAGCCCTATGATTAGCATAACTCTTCTGCCTAGACTGTGTTGTACAAAGTCAACCTTGAATCAACCTCACCTTCTCCAAAGCATCTCGAACTAAATCAGTGCCCAATAACCTAACCTCCCCAGGCTCAAACCAACCAACTAGAGAACGACATTGCCTCCCATATAAGGCCTCGTAAGGAGCCATCAGATGCTTGACTGATAGTTGTTGTAGGCGAACTCTGCGAGTTGTAGAAATTGATCCCCTGAACCTCCGAAATCAATGACACAGGAGGGTAACACGTCCTCCAAGATCTGAATAGTACCGCATGTCGGTCTATGGATGAAATGTCTTACTCAGCTCAATATGTATGCCCAACTCACATTGCACGACTCTCCAAAGATGTGATGTGAACTACATGCCTCGATCAGAGATAATAGACACTGACAAACCATGAAGGAAAACAATCTCCTAAATATAAATCTGAGCTAGCTGCTCTAAAGAGTAGGTAGTCATGACTGGAATGAAATGTACAAACTTGATCTGTCTGTCCACAATAACCCACACAGCATCGAATCTCCTCAAGGTCCACGGATGTCCACTACAAAATCCAAAGTAATACGCTACCACTTCCACTCCGGAATATCAAGCCTCTAAAGTAGACTACCCGGTCTCTGATGCTCGTACTTCACATGCTAACAATTCAAACACCGAGCTACATACTCCAAAATATCTTTCTTCATTCTTCTTCACTAGTAGTGCTATTTCAAATCATGGTACATATTTGTGGCGCACGGATGAATGGAATACTGCGAACTATGGGCCTCCTCAAAAATCAACTCACGCAACCCATCCTTATTCGGAACATAGATCTGACACTACATCCTCAACACTTCGTCATCACCAATCGTCACTCATTGGCATCACCATGCTGCATCATGTCCTTAAGGACAAGCAAGTGAGGATCATTACACTGACAAGCATTGATGCGCTCAAACAAAGAAGACCATAAAACCATGAAAGCAAGAACCTTCCTAGGCTCTGAAATATCAACCTCACAAACCTATTGGCCAAAGCTTGAACATCCAAATCTAACGATCTCTACCCAATTGAAACAAAAGTAAGACTACCCATGCTCTCAGCCTTCCTACTCAAAGCATCGGCCACCACATTGGCCTTCCCTGGATGATAAAGAATGGTGATATCATAGTCGTTTAGTAGCTCTAACCACCTCCATTGGCTCAAGTTCAGATCCTTTTGCTTGAATAAGTGTTGTAGACTCCTATGATCTGTGAACACCTCACATGACATGCCATAGAGATAGTGCCTCCAAATCTTAAGCACGTGAACAATAGTTTCCAACTCCAAGGCGTGCACTGGGTAGTTCTTCTCATAGGGCTTCAACTAACGTGAAGCATAAGCAATCGCTCTGCCCTCCTGCATCAACACACACCCAAGGCCAATCCATGAAGCATCACAATAGAATGTATAAGAACCTGATGTTGAAGGCAAAACCGAAACTAGAGTTGTAATCAAGGCAACCTTGAGCTTCTGAAAGCTCTGCTCACACTCGTTAGACCACCTGAATGGGGCACCCTTCTAAGTCAATCTAGTCAAAGGAGCTACGATGGATGAAAACCATCCACAAAACGGCGATAATATCCAGCCAAGCCTAGAAAACTCCGAATCTCAGTAGCGGTAGAAGGCCTGGGCCAACTCTGAACAGCCTCAAACTTCTTTGGATATACCTTAATCCCCTCACTGGACATTGCGTGGCCCAAGAATGCCATTGCATCAAGCTAAAACTCACACTTGCAGAATTTAGCATATAGTTTCTTCTCCCTCAATGTCTGGAGCATGATCCTCAAGTGTTGCTCATGATCCTCCCGGCTGCAAGAATATACCAAAATATCATCAATGAAAACGATGATGAAGGAATCAAGATATGGATGCAAATGTTGTTAATCAAGTGCATAAAGGTTGTTGGGCATTGGTCAACCCAAAACACATCACCAAAAACTCATAGTGGCCATAGCGGGTCCTGAAAGCCATCTTCGGAATATGTGAAGCCCGAATCTTCAACTGATGGTACCACGATGTTACATGAATCTTCGAGAATACCTTAGCACCTTGAAGCTGATCAAACAAATCATCATTACGCGGTAGTGGGTACTTATTCTTAACCGTAACCTGGTTCAACTGCATGTAGTCAATGCACATCCTCATAGAGACGTCCTTCTTCTTCACAAATAGAACTAGAGCACCCCAAGGAGAGACACTCGGTCTGATGAAACCCTTTTCAAGCAAATCCTAAATTTGTTCCTTTAATACCTTCAAATCCACTTGTTCCATGCAATATGGTGGAATAGAGATGGGCTGAGTTCCCGACACCAAGTCAATAACAAAATCGATATCCCTATCGGGTGGAATTCCTGGTAGGTCTGCGGGAAATACATGTGGAAACTCTCTCACTATTGGAACTGACTTAATGGTTGGAGTATCAGCGCTGACATCCCTCACAAAGGCTAAGTAAGCTAAGCACCCATTCTCGACCATCCGTTGAGCCTTCAGAAAAGACACCACCCTACTCGGAACATAACCCGATGTACCTCTTCACTCCAACCTCGGTAACCCTAGCATAGTCAATGTTGCGGTCTTAGTGTGACAATCTAGAATAGTGTGATATGGAAACAACCAATCCATGCCTAATATCACGTCAAAGTCCACCATTTTGAGTAATAGAAGGTCAACCCTAGTCTTATAACCCAAGCTGGAGACCAAACACGACCGATAGACACGGTCTACCACAATAGAATTCCCAACAGGCTAGACACATAAACAAGGGTACTCAAAGAATCATGAGACATATCCAAATATGAAGCAAAGTAAGATGATACATACGAACAAGTGGAACCCGGATCAAATAAAATTGAAGCATCCCTATGACAGTCTGGAACAATAGTTGTGATGACAGCATCTGATGTAACAACCTCATTCCTACTAGGAAAAGCATAACAACGGGCATGCCCCCCCTCCCCAGGATGACCTCTACCTGCATGTCCTCTACCCCTAGCTGGTTGTATAGGTAGAGTAGCAACTAGAGAAGCAACTATAGCATGAGTACCCTGTAGAGGTCCACCCCTGTCACGACCCAAAATCCAACTAGTCGTGATGGCACCTAACCCAACCCGCTAGGTAAGCCAATTAACAACTATCCAAATTTAATGAGATTTATCAAGAAAAGAAATGATAAAACAATTGCTTTTATACAAGAATTTCCCAAGGGCTGGTAGTAAAAATCATGAGCTTTTAAGATTTAGACTTTACAAAGTTGGTATGAAATAAATACGTTATTTGTTTGAAAAATACATGAACAGATTAAAAATTCTAAAGCTAACAAGGACAAGAGGCAGCTATAACTGGTTATATGTTTAAATCCAGCTCCCGCCATACGCAGCAACATCAGCATCCAACATCTGTACGCAAGGTGCAGAAGTGTAGTATGAGTACAACCGACCCCATGTACTCAATAAGTAACAAACTTAACCTTAGGTTGAAAGTAATGACGAGCTGGGACAAGGGTCAGAGTCCAACTCCAATAACCAGCGACAGCTCGTAACATTATAAATAAGATGGTGCAAGAAATAACTCAGAGATATGATGCTCAGCTCATTCATCGTTAATGAAAATAGGCATGCTTTTCAAGTATAACAGTAAATCCCAAATCTTTCACCGAAAATACCACAAATATAAGTTTGAAAACTGTGATTTTTTCCAAAAACTTCCAACAACAAGTAAGACGTTTCATTATCAAATGGCATTACAAAAGTACATCTCTATGCCTACATATCAATGTATGCATGCCAACCGTAATACAATGCAGTGATAAAACCATATGCATACTCTCGGTGAATCAATGCACTCAGTCCTCCCAATCACTCATATCCTCACAGTCACTTAGTCCTCACAATCACTCAATCCTCCCAGTCACTCCGCACTTTCACTCGACACTTACACTCAGTAGGTACCTGTGCTCACTGGGGGTGGGTACAGATTCCAGAGGGGCTCCTTCAGCCCAAGCGCTATAATAAGCCCTTCATGGAGTAAATCAATAACATCTGTTGCAACGTGCAACCCGCTCCCATCATAAATCAATAATACTTGTTGCGGCGTGCAACACGATCCCATAAATATCCTCACAATGAGGCCCTCAGTCTCGCTCAGTCATCAATCGCTCCAGTCTCTCGGGCTCACAATTTCATGAAAATTAGCCCAAAACTAATGATGTGATGTATCAATAAATGGTAACACGGACTGGGATATGATATTCATATGAATGCGTATGACTGGGTATGTAATTGCAAAGTAAGCAAATAACTCAACAGCAGAAATGATTTTAGTGGTTCCCAGCAGAATAAGCATGTAGCCTAGACATGGTTTCTGACATGGATCATAGCTCAATGGCTCTAGTACGTAGAGATTTCATGGTTACAGATAAGATTAGGTAACTACACAATACCACAGAAATAACGGAGTCACAATTCACACAGTGCATGCCCACAACGCCCGTCACCTAGCATGTGCGTCACCTCAATACCAAACACATAACACGTATATTCAGGGTTCATACCCTCAGCACCAAGTTTAGAAGTGTTACTTACCTCGAAATGGCCAAATCCAATACCGAGCAAGCCAAACGATGCTCCAAAATGCCATTCCATGCGTACCAACCTCCGAACTGTTCGAAACTAGCCAAAATCAACTCAAGAATATCAAATAATGCTTAAATAAATAATTCCAAATGATAAAGGTCGAATCTTTAATCAAAACCTCAAAGTCAACCAAAACATCAAACCCGAGCCCGTGCCTCGGAATCCGACGAAATCACAAAATCCGATAATCCATTCAATTATGAGTCCAACCATACTAGTTTCACTCAAATTCGACTCCGAATCGATGTTCAAAACTCAAAATTTAACTCTATGAAACTTTGGACAAACCCCCCCAATTTTCTCTTTAAAATTCACAATCCAATTACCAAAATCGAAGATAGATTCATGAAATATAACTAAAACCGAGTATCGAACACTTATCTCAATCCATATGATGAAAATCACCTCAACAATTGCCCAAATCCAAGCTCCCCAACTCAAAATATGACAAAATGAACAAACTCTCGATATTAAATATATTTGTCCATTTGATCTGTCTTGTTTCGTTTGCCAAATGATCCCAAAACTCCCTTTTGATGCCTCCAATGGATTCCCTGTGAAATTTCATTGATGTTAGGCTTCCGAATCACTTCATTTGACCTTATAATGAAGGAGATATGTTGGTTTTAATATTTGAAAATAGTGAAGATTTTTAAATACGAAGTTAGTGGCAATGTCGTAATTAATCTGAAAAATCTAGCAACCCAATTCTTAGTAAAATGACCATAAACTCCTCATACGATGTCCAAATTCGATGATTCTTTTTTCTATGGCTCTGAAATTATGATACGGATCTAATGATTCAATCAAAATAGAAATTGGAGCTCATTTGCTTAATGTGGTACCATTTATGCTTGAAGAAATGACGTCGAAACATAAAAACAAACTAGCGCAACACAACCCAAACCTATCTGAATCTCACCCGAGCGCTTCGGGACCCCGTCCGAATATACCAACAAGTCTCATAACATAAGGCCTCAAATCACGCATAACAACATCAAAACGACGAATCACACCTCAAATCAAATTTAATGAACTTTCAAACTTTCGACTTCCAAAAACTCGCGCCGAAACATATCAAATCAACTCGGAATGAACTCAAATTTTGCACAAAAGTCCCAAATGACATAACGAAGCTATTCCAATTCTCGAAATCACAATCTGAAACTGATATCCTCAAAGACAACTCTCGGTCAAACTTATGAACTTTCCAAACCTTCAAATTTCCAACTTCGCCAATTAGCATCGAAACCTTCTAGAAATATCCAAATACAAATCCGGGCATACGTCGGTGTCCAAAATCACTATCTGGACCTAACGAAACCATCAAATCTCCAATCCGAGGTCAAACACTAAAAAGGGCCAAATTTGGTCAACTCTTCCAACTTTAAAGCTTCAATCATGAAATTCATTCTTCCAAATCAATTCCAAATTACCTAAAAAACCAAAACCGCCGATACAGACAAGTCGTAATACATCATACAGAGCTACTCATACCATCAAACAACCGAGCGAAGTGCAAATGCTCAAAACGACCGGTCTGGTCATTACATTCTCCCCCACTTAAACATACGTTCGTCCTTGAATGTGCCAAGAGTCGTTCCAAGGCCATCAAACCGCCGTGTAAACTTACCATGCATATACCCGGGGGTGATCCTACATCACCCTAATCCATATAAGCCCGACAACACAACATAACTGAAGATCATTACTCCAACCTTAGACCGTAAACCTTAGAATCCAATTTCCACATCCAGAATTCCTTACAATACCTGAATATCACACCTACACTTTATATAAGTCTGAACAAGTTGTATCGAACCATAACCATAACCCAAGATGTAATCACATGATGTACCACATAACTCAGATGCTTACAGCAATAACGTGTTACCACAGTAGCTGCTCAAAACACACCCAATATCAGTAATGAACCTCATATCAAATAAATCCTCGTTCTAAAACCTTTGTACATTGTCGATCATGAAAGAAACACGCAGAAACTCTTAATCACTTATCAGATCAACAAGTCATGGATCCCTCTCTCATCCAATCAGAACCAAGACAAATCCTAAGCCGACTTTCGATATTATTCCTCCATACATACTGTAATCAAATCCAATAGTAACCATTTCAAGCCCAAAGACTTCATCTCATCAAATACAAGCTACTCTTCTGACATGCCACACCAATACTACCTAGAGCCCCAAACCGTGCAATCCGTGCACCAATACGCAATAATTCAAATGCACTCAAAAATGAAAAATGACTCAAATGAGAGAACTATTCCACAAGCTCAACAATTACCACCACAATGCAATTTTAAGAACCCATCACACACAGTAGAACCAAAATATATGAATCTATCACAAGGGATCATATCCCATCATAACCCAGCTACAATTCGTGACCCATCCAAACACCGATCCATATGAAATACCTCGAGCCCCAATGCTCAAAATCAACAACCATAAGCAATTCGACACTAAGTACACAAGTGCATGACCATAACCATGGAGAAGCATTTAACGCAATATACCACAGCTCGGAAAGACCATAACCAAGGTGCAATCAACCATTCCACACTCCAATCAACATCTCGCTCGAATTCTGTTATAAGGCCCAAATAAAATAGCATCATGTGTGCACAAAACTAATAAATCACAACCCTTCATAGCATAGAAGAGTAACTCATATAACATATACGAACACTAACAAGCTCAACTCTAACCGAATGTCGCACCCCTCAACATAAAAAGTTCTGAGTCAACAAATTCGACCTGTGTAGAATACACATACTCAGTGGGCCTACAAATGGGACTCCAAATTAACTTCGGTCATCCACAAATAGATAAATAACCCTCCAAAATTCCACAATTACTGAACCATAACACATACTATCATCTAGCTAGCATTGGCCATATCTTCACAGTCCACAACCACGAAACAATCTGCTTCTGAGAACTCCCGGTATCCAAATCCATAGAACACACAAACCACCATATCTGATCCCAGCTCTACCGCCCGAATGTCTAACACATCTCATATACACGATCATCCCATTTGATCCCATCCAAGAGAAAATCACAATACACAACATGCTCCTCATGCCGATAGGAAATATCCATATCTAACTGTGGTAGAACCATCGAGAACTCTTCGAAACCCATTTGCACATAACCAAGTCATCGGAACTGAATCTCTCTAACTCAACCAAGCCACGTAGGTCGCCAAAGCTAAGAGTATTGCCACAAAATACCTATAGATACTCACCACATCATAAATACCCAAAGAATCGATCATATCCATTACTGTGCTAATCCAACCTACTATCAAGTTGTCCTATTTCTCCGAGTTTGTTCTGAATTGCCTTCGAGTTGATACTTCTCCTCACCATAATACCACGATCCTCAACCAAAACTCACCCCACAAGATCCTAGAATAAAACCACGCTGCTCTAAGGCCCATAAGCCATCATATTCCCTCTTAAACACCCTAAAAGTACCACAACCGAGACACCCATTTTGAAGAGGTCTTTTGTGAATATAAAGTCATTTCCTTCACCTTCCTGATACTAAAATGTAGAATCCATAATGATATAGAAATACCGCGAGTCTCGACACCATCTAATGTAAATCTCATATTCGAGCCATATACAAATTCAAAATATTCTCAATTGCCACATATAAATCTTGAACCCATTAGAACCCTATCGAGATTCATCCACTCTGCTCAAATCTCAATTGCCTCACCCAAGCGGGCCGAACGACATGTGCCCCATTAGCACACCAACACCCAAAGAAGTAACCCCGCCTTAATGCAATCGAGTAAATCCCTACTCCATGTACACTATATCTGTCACGAATAACAAACTCAAATCATTCCATGATTCCCATATACCAATAAAGTGTAATACATCATGCATCCAGAAATTTCCTTACTTAAGTCATCCTCAAAACCAATATCTGCAAGCCATAACCGATCCACAAGTATGCCTCAAAATGAAACCAATACAACACACAACCGTATAATCAACTCGTCGATAGCAGACTCCCCCACTTTGCTCAAAGCCATGGAATAAAACATATGATAACTTATAATAACCACACCTCATTACTGCCATTATACCGCAGTGAGATTCAAGTTTGGGATCCACAATGGCCTACATAAAAGAGCGAGCTTCCTTGATGAAGAAAGTCAACTCTTGATGCTCAAGTGTCACACTAGAACTATCTGTGCTTAAGAGTTTAACTTGTTGCCTTGTTGATAATTCATAAGTGGTGTGGGTAATTGTTGGTCCCAATTGATGTGTGAATGACTCACCTTTGATTAGCTGGAATAGCTCTTAACTTGTGGAGGTAGGAATTACTTTATTTGCTTGAGGACAAGCAAAATATTAAGTTTGGGAGAGTTGATAAGTGGGGATTTTGACTACTTATTAGCGTCCTTTAGCTTTCGTTTTAGTCCAAAAGCGCTTAATTGTGTTACCGAAAACTGATGAAATGTGCTTAATTGTAGGAATATTAGAATATGAGCTCCCAAGATGAAATCCAACTCAAAAAGGAGTAATCTGAACACAAGGACAAAAACAGGCACAAAAGCTTAGAAGTGTGGACCGCAGAATATCATCTGCGGCCGCAGGTTGTGAAGAAATTGCCATTAGAGAAATGTGCAAAGTACGGTCTGCACATGAAATGTGCGGCCGCAGAAGCTAGGTTAGAGCAAAAGTTCAGAGAACCTGCATCTCAAGTCCAACAAAAGTGCGGACCGCACAATTATTGTGCAGACCGTAGAAGAGCAAGGTGCGGCCGCACTTACAATTGTGCGGACCGCAGAAAGAGAGTAGTGCAGTCGCAGATCAGAATTATGCGGCCGCAGATTTCCAATCCTATCGAGCTGAAGAAAAGTACGGACCATACATGGAATTGTTGCGGCCGCAGAACCTCCGAAAGGGCATTTTTGTCCGAAAATTCCATCCCTGTATAAATAGAAGAGTTTCACTTTTTTAGGTCAACCTTTGACACCAACTCCTACAGTAGACGGTTTCTTTTACTCTTTTTAGTAGTTTTAGTTATTTTGAGCTTTTTTAACATAGAGTTTATCAATTTAATTAGCAATATAGGTTTAATTATCATTTCTTCTCCTATTTCTTCTAGTTTAAGCATGAGTAGCTAGATTTTTACTAGGGTTGTGACCCAACCCTAGTATGTAAACTTAATGGGTGTTTGATTTATTGCTTGTTTATGGTTGGGTATTTATTATTTAGCCTTGTTCTTGCTTTTATTTGAAGAATTAATGGTTGCAAATATTAGTTCATGCCTATTTGACTTGGTCTCTACTTGAGAAAGAGAGACTTAGTCTAGGAAAACTTGTCTAACAAGAAATTGGGTCAATCGAGAGATTGATAAGCCCAATTAAAGGGTTGAACCTAGAGATAGTAAAATCCGACTTGAGCTTTTATTCAACCGTTTTGTTCAATACCCATTTGGATTTGAGAAAGCCAAATTAGGAAAAATCATTCTCTGACCGAGAGGTATTGAGTGGGACACCAAGTGTTGATAGCTATATTATACCTCGACCAATAAAACAAGCTTTAAAGTTTACAACCCATTAGGCAAACACCTAGGTGAAGGTCATAGCCCTAAGCCTTTTATATCATTTGAAAAACAACAAAAATAATTTCTCAGTTTCAGTCTTTAAATTGCAATCGTAGTGTAATTTAAAATTTTAAACAAACCAAATATTGTGGAAGTGCAAATTTATATATACAAACTCACACGCTAAGATATATACTACTAACTCCCATTCATATAACTCCATGTGGAATTCGACCCCGACTCTTGTTGGGTACCATTATTGCATCGACTGTTTTCATAACCTCAAATTAAGGTGTGAACTTGGACGAGATCAATTTTTGGCGTCATTTTCGGGGAGCTAAAAACGGTGTTAGCTATATATTTAGGTGTGTTTTTGGGATATCTTCTTTTCCTTCATTGTTACTAACGTGTGAGTATTGTAGGTGCAATCATGGCAAATAACGAGCTCGGAAACATAGCCGTGGGGGATGTGAATGTTGAGGATGATCAAATGGATGCGATCCCTCTTGAAACTCAAGCCAATAGACGAGGCCGACTGCCTCAAGACAATGTACCCGCTTCACCCCACCTCCACCATGAGCGGCTCCATATCGGGTGTTGCCGAATGAAGGGTATGCAAGTGCTATAGTCCTTTCCCGTATTAGGGCAGGCAACTTCCAAATAACCAACATGATGCTCACTTTGCTCGAGCAACGAGGGTTCTTTACCAGTGCACCGGGTCAAAATGCATATAAACACTCGAAGGGATTCATAGATACGTGTTGGGGGAGCAAACAAATAAATGTCTCCGAGGATGCTTTGAGGCTAAGGCTTTTTCCCTTCTCTCTATGGGGAAAAGATTTATATTGGTTGGAACGTTTACCAAATCGTTCCATTCATAATTGGGATGAACTAGCGGAGAAATTTATTTCAAAGTACTTCTCTCCCGGGCACATGGCTATTCTTCGGGATGACATTCTAACATTCAAGCAAGAGCCCAATGAACCATTGCACGAGATATGGGAAAGGTATAGAACAATGGTAAAAGAGGTACGGACTATTTTGGGTTGGACAGTACGTTGGGGAGTAAAGAAAAATATTTGGCAGAAAAAGACCTTTTTGCGGCCCACTATGCAGTCGCAGAATCACTCTGTGGGTCGCAGAATGGCCGCAGAGTGAAGCAGTAACTGGGCAAGTTTGGAGGAAATTCTGCGGTGCATTATGTGACCGCAAAACAGGTATGTGGACCGCATAATGGCTGCAGAGTGGGGCAAAATTTCCCAGTTCCGGAGGGCCATTTCGTGGACCGCAGAAGCATTTTGCGGTCGCATATGCAACCGCAGATCTGTGATGGGGCTCCTTTTTTCTATTTTTTTTTACCTGATCCTATTTCGATATATTAGAGTAATGGACCATTTCTGAAGCAAAAACATATATTCTAGAGTGAGGGAGTGCCAAAGAGTGAGAGAGGGAGTTCCTAAGCCCATCATCCATCAATTTTTGCTCAAATTTGAAACAATTGTAAGAAGAATTCACTAGGTCTTCATCCTAGAGGTAAGTTTTTACTCCATAACCCTCAATTTCATGATTTTAATTGAAAATAGGTAATAATACAAGTAAATTCTGGGGTGTGGGAGTTGTTTATTTTACATGCATGTACCATTTAGGGTAGTGGGAAGATTGTTGAGCTCTTTTTGGTAAGTTTTGGGTAATGGTATGATAGAATCCACCATAGGTGGACCTTGGAACCTTAATACACACCTAGTGTTTGATAAAATGCTCAAGTGAGTTGGAATTATGAATTCCTTCCTAATTTGTATTCAATTTTGTAATATCTCTAAATAGATTGAAGTGGCTAGGATCTCCAAAATATTTTAGTAAATTAAAAGGGCTCGAGGCAAGGTATGTTAGCTAAACTCTTCTCTTAGAATTGAACCCCACGATATCCTTGTAAGTCCCGTGATGCTTATTATAAATTGATTATTCGAAATAAGTCTTGTGTCAAAATAAATATGTGTTCAATATGTATTTCAAAGATTCTTGTTATGTTGAGTCACCGTTGAGAATGTGGTTTAAGTATGGGCTGTGTGATATTATGTTATGATTTAAAAACGTGATTCTAATGAAAGCTATCATGTCAAATTGTGTAAGAAATTACATATGCCTAAGACCCTAAATTGCTCAAGTATGTGTTTAACGTCTTAAATTGAAAAGCCTTGTTGTTGATTATCCATGTTGATGTTTGAAAGTGAAATAGTGAGCATGAATTATGAAGTACGGCCAACGTGCCAAGAATGATATTGCGTTATGGCCAATGGAGCCAACAAAATGAATGACATGTAAAAGAATGTGAAATGAGTGGTAAATTCTTTTTATAATAAATGCTTTGGGAGTATCGTTTAGCCACCGATGAAGGATAGGTCGAAATAACCTAACCCCGAAACTACACGTGCCGGTGTAGGAGTGATTGAGGGGTGAATCCCCGTTATAATGTGATAAGATTGTTTACCCCTTATATGGGATGAGATTGATGTGTTGAGTTGTTTCCCCTTAAATGGGATGAGATTACTGCTAGCGAGATGTGATGTGATGTCGACCCACATGGCATTGTGGTGAGACGGCTTAGCTGGTCGGGCTGAGATCAAAAGCCATGTCGTGCACATGGTGGTATTATGAGTGTATGTCTCGGGATGAGACATCTTAGCCGGTCGGGCTGAGATCGGACTCCGTTCTAAAACACGGTAGTGTATGGTGCTAAAGATCTCCCAACTTAAAATACTGAAATTTACTTGTCCCTAACTTGACACCTTATTACTATTTGATCCTCTTAATGATGTCCTATTTCCTTCTCTATTTACTATTATTCATTCTATTGAGGGGGTGCTTAGTTATACATAGTAGTACTATTCCATATGTACTAACGTCCCTTTTTTTAGTGGCGCTACATCTTTAATGGATGCAGATGGTTCCATAGCAGGTGGTATTGATCAGTGATAGCAGCACACCCTCTCCTCAGCTGACTTGGTGAGCCCTACTTCATTTTGGGGTCCTGTACTTCCTTCCTTTGTACATAACATTTTCAGGTATAGCCGGGGCCTTGTTGCCGACACTGTCATATCACTCTTTTGTTCCTGTTATAGGCTCTGTAGACATAGTGTGGGTTGTATCTATTTTTGGGAAGGTTAAACTAAAAATGTTGTAATTGAATCATCTGTCCCACTTTAACTATGATTGTACAATGTACTGTTTTGAAAATTTGTTAAGGACGTAACTAATGGAAATGAAATGGTATTGTTCACATGACTTCTTACTGACTAATTAATGAAATGCATTCGTTTCTTCATTGGTGGGTGAGTTGGGTAGACGGCACTGTGCAGGCTTGCTCGACCAGGGTAACTCTGTTGAGCGTCGGTTGCTCTCCCCGAGGTCGGGGCATGACAGCTTACATCCTTGAACCTATTAGAACCACTATTGAGAGTCACCCGCTCTGACCTGGTCCCGAATATAATCAAACTCCAACACTCTATTAGCACATGAACACTCCCAAAGAAGCAACCGGATGAATTCTTTTCCTTGTACATCACATCCACAAGAAGCATAAACTCTGAGTTTTCCCAAAACCTGCACATTAATCGATAAGGCGAAATATAGCACACATTAATCAAGTTCTTTGCTCGAATCACCCCTGATGTTTCCTTTTCTTAGTCGTAAATAATCCACCACTGCACCAATAACCAAAAACCGTACAAGCAGACAACCTCGCGATCCAATCGTAGACGGTGGGCTCCCCTACTTAGTTTTAAGCTACCATCATATAATGTAGAACCCACAAAGATTCCTCCTTCTCAATTACCATGATCTCGCACCGCCAACCCGCCAAATTTCTCGTAGTCTCTTGTTAAAATTTTCGTAAATATTCTGAATTATCAGCCACAATTGCATATTCGACCTTCTGTCGGGTAGTAAGTAGAACTCTTTATAGAACTTCATCAAAATCATGCAATCGCTAACCTACTCATAGGAGATGACCCACCTGTGGAATTCCATACCGACATCTTCCAACGACGCTGCAATGGGTACCACTACTATGAAATCAACAAACCCTCCTAAGCCCATGCTCGTCCACCGGGTGTACAAGTTTTTTCACTCCCCATTGACATCAACTGAAATTCCGATAATACATTCCAAACTTGAAGTCACGTCGTATCCTATAACGATAATCAAGATCTTACACCCCTAAACACTCCAAGCCAACTTCCTTCCGTCATATTCAACCTTCCTCGGCACAGTAGCCACCATTCCAAATAAAATCTGTAGACCTAGTCACTGTCCACCATGATCCCCAAATCGCTCTAAATGTTTCTCAAGGCATGTGGCTATTCTACCACAGAATCCATATGCTACTTTACCACTACCACTTCGATTAAACCATCTCCTTTAAGCAACTTCTCGACCTCTACTTTTCATATTTGACCTGCTAGCAATTCAACTACCGCGAGACACCTCCCACTATGTCCTTACTCATCCTTCGCTGCCCAAATGCTACCTCAAATCAAAACCCATCTCTGTAGCACCTGAACTAATAAATTGCTACCAACTCTAAGACTCCTCGAATATCATCTTTCTCGAGCCATTAGCATTAGAAACAGTGATTCGATTTTGAAATCGCTACACACCGCTATCTCTGACAACCACTTCTCATGCACCATTTCACAACACCCTGCTCCGAAGGAAAATCAAAGAAGATCATAACACCGGCAAACCTTAATGCGTTCAAACAAGGATGATGACACCATATAACAAATGAGAATTCCACCATGCTCGAAAATATCAAGTATCATTACTCCATCAACCAAAGCCTGAACATTGATTGTCTGATTGCCTTTCCTCCGTTGGAATTAAATGTCGAACCTCTAAACCATGCACTGAGAAATCCTCCTTTTGAGTCATTCACTTCCTCGACACATAAACAAGCAGCCTACCATTACACTAACATTGTGCGATAATAATGCATGAACATCATAATAATCTGTGCATGGCCTCAAAATCATAGGAAATACAGATCTGGGCTAAAACAACAGAACTCTCTTCCGCAAGGCGACGATAATAGCCTGCCCCGAATACGTAAGGAGAAACATCATGCACCACGTCTGCAGTACCACTATAACTCCTCGATGCCCAATTAATAACAAGCGCCCCACATCGCATAAGATTGAGTAGTAGGGAAATAAAGGCATAAGCTTCAATGGAATAAAATCGCACGATGAGGAAACAAGAAAGGAAGTGTTCCTAACAGCCCTATAGCCTCTCGAAAATAAGTACATACGTCTTTGTACTGATCTGCAAGACTCTACTAGACTTGTTCATGACTCGTGAGAATCAAGTAAACCTAAAGTTCTGATACCAAATTGTCATGACTCAAAGCCCATTATAGGTCATGATGGCACCCAACATCTCCATTAGGCAAGCCAATAACAAACTAACAAATTAATTATTCATTTTATTATCTTTGAAATCATGAATCTTGTTAGGTGGAGACGTAAATGCGTTAAAGTCGTAGATGAATGCAATTTAAATATTATACAAGTTAAAGTGAATCGAGGTTAAGCAAACCAAAAACGATTTCTAGAACATCCCAAAATCCGATGTCACAAGTGCATGAGTATTTACTAAGGAGGACAATAATAATACAATATCTGTCCGGAATATAAATAAGACAAGATAAAGTAAATAGTACGATGGAGACTCTGTAGGCTGCGATACGTAGCCTGGAATGCAGCTCACCATAGAGTCTCCTTAGCAGCTGCGCCTACGTGCCAAGATGACTACCAATTGAACCTGTCAGATCCTGCACATCTAGTGCAGAAGTGTAGCATGAGTACGTAAATCAACGCGTACCCAATAAGTATCTAGCCTAACCCTGGAGAAGTAGTGACGAGGGGTCGACATCGACACTTACTAGAGGTTCAATAAAGCAATATGATAAATCATAAGGAGATATGAAGCACAACAACAATAATGGGGTAAAACTGTAAGATATATAATCTTCCAAAAATTTCTTTTAAAGTTATAAATTTCTCAGTCTCGTGTTCTATCTCAACAACTCAAATATATTAAGTGCCAGAAACCAACAGATAATGAACACCATAATAAATTCTAGGTATCAGTGGGAGGAAAATCTCATGAATATTCGGGCTGCTAGCGATATAACGCACGATTATGCCGAGGTCGTAAGGCCCTATCCAGAATAATATGTACACTACCGAGGGTCGATTGGCACAAACTATAGATGCATCTATTATACTACCGAGGCGTTCAGCCCCTTCCACAAGAAAGGAAGGAAATCATCGAATTACGAGACACGTTCTTACAATACGGTACATGAGCACAAAGTGAATATAACNCCTGAACATCCATAGTCCGATTGCCTTTCCTCCGCTGAAATTAAATGCCGAACCTCTAAATCATGCACTGAGAAATTCTCCTTTCGAGTCATTCACTGCATCTACACATAAACAAGCACCCTACTATTACACCAACATTGTGCGATAACAACGCATGAACATCATAATAATATGTGCATAGCCTCGAAACCATAGGAAATACAAATATTGGGCTGAATGGCAGAACACCCTTCCGCAAGGCGACGGTGATAGCCTACCCGAATACGCAGGGAGAAACATCCTGCACCACGTCTGCAGTATCACTACAACTCCTCGATGCCCAATTGATAATAAGCGCTCCACATCGTACAAGATTGAGTAGGAAGGAAATGAAAGCATAAGCTCCAATGGAATCAAACCGCACAAAGAGGAATCAAGAAGGGAAGTGCTCCTAATAGATGTGTAGCTTTTCGAAGATAAGTACAGACGTCTCCATACCGATCCGTAAGACTCTACTAGACTTGCTCATGAATCGTGAGACCCGAGGGAACCTAGAGCTATGATACCAAGCTGTCATGACCCAAAATCTACTATAGGTTGCGATGGCACCCAACGTCGTCGTTAAGCAAGCCAACGATGAACTAACAACTTAATTATTTATTTTATTATTTTTAAAATCATAATTGTAACTAACTAAGGAGGTTTACACCTCTAAAATTACAGGTACGTACATAAATAGTAGTCTGAAAAAGGAAATGAAAGATGATAATAATATACAAATCCTTAGTCATCAACTAGTATATCCCAAAACCCGGAGTCATAAGTGTATGAGCATTTACTAAGGAGTACAATAATAATACAACATCTGTCTAGAATGTAAATAAGACAGGATAACGTAAGTGATACGATGGAGACTCTATGGGTTGCGATATGTAGCCTGGAATTTGCAGCTCACCATAAAGTTCCCTCACTAGTTGCGCCTATGCGCCAAGGTGACCACCAAATAAACCTATCAGATCCTGCACATTCAGTGCAGACGTGTAGCATAAGTACATAAATCAACGTGTACCCATTAAGTATCTAGCCTAACCCCGGCGAAGTAGTGACGAGTGGTCGACATCGACACTTACTAGAGGTCCAATAAATCAATATAATAAATCATAAGCAGATATGAAGCACACAATAATAGCAAGGTAAATCTGTAAGATACATGATCTTCCAAACATTTCTTTTAAAGGTATGAATTGCTCAGTCTTGTATTCTACCTCAACAACTGAGATGTATCAAGTACCAGTATCAAACGGATAAGCAAAACCATATAAAATGCAAGGCATCAGTGGAAGGATAATCTCGTGAATATTCGGATTGTCAGCGAAATAACGCATGATTATTCCGATGTCATTCGGCCCGATCCAGAATAATATGTACACTGTCGAGGATCGAGCGACACGAACCATAAATGCATCTATTATATTGTCGAGATGTTCGACCCGCTCCACAAGAAAGGAAGAACATTACCGAATTACGAGATACGTGCTCACAATACAATACATGATCACAAAGTAAATATAACCTTTACCATTTCCCAAATAACTTGCCAACAACTCAAGATGATAAGGCTCGGCCTAATATATACATATATTTCTAAATAAATTTCAATTATAAATTCAATTAATTAAGCCAACAGAATGTGTTTAAATAATTCAAATATTACATAATAAAGTCCTAAGTATGCCCGGACATAAACATGCTTTAGCTATATACAGACTCTTGTCACCTCGTATGTACGTAGCACCCACAACTAGTAGCACATAACAATTACATCGCCTAGGGGTGTCACGACCTAAATCGGAATCCCGCGACGGGCACCCGGTGCCTTACTCAATCGAGTACCAACATAACATATCTTTCTTATCACACCATTATAGGTAAATGGGCCAGAAGGGCCATCATGAGATAACTGGAATAAAACATAAGGAAATACTAGACATAGGATGACCTAACATAATATAGAAACTTATACACGTGGAATACGGGCCTATAAGGCCGACATGATCATTTGTACACTCAAAATATAGGCCGATAAGGCCATACAAGTATCCGTATACATGACATCCATCTACAAGCCTCTAAGAGTACATAAATGTCATAAAGGTTGGGACAGGGCCCCGCCATACCAATCAATACATGTCCAAATCATGTTGACCAAATAGGCAACTCTGGAGCAAGTGGAGTGCACCAACACCTTCCAATGAGCTGATAGCCTACTAGGAGGACTGTCAACCTGTCTATAGGGACCTGCAGTCATGAAAACGCAGTGTCCCCATGCAAAAGCAATGTCAGTACAAATAAAGTACCGAGTATGTAAGGCATGAAAGAAACATGGTGTAAAGAACTCAACATGTAAGTCTGAATATCTCTGTGAATCATGAAACATTTATAATGTCATGCATATGCATGCAAATGTCATATCGTGTATAGGTATATAAGTACATAACATCATCAAGCCTCTGAAGCATCCCATCATATCATCTAGGCCTCTGTGGGCGATATCATCAACGTATACCAGCTGATCAGGTAGCGGTGCGTATATAATGCCGTAACTTTTCCCCATATGCCATATACATATAATATACCCGTATAGAACGCTATCTGGTCATGGGTCAATGTACATGTATAAATGAATGCAATGCATAATGAAGTAAGTCAATAAGATCTCTCGGATAAACTTTATTAACTTACGTATTTTTCTAAGACCCGTGAACAAATGATATAATAATAGGACATATGGGGAATCAAGAACATAGGCGCTCCTAGTACTTCTATGAATAGATCTATTTATGAAAGTTGTGTGTTTGCTCATTTCGTTTGTATCATATGGATCATGCCAAAAGTAAAGAAGGGATAGCCTTAACATACCTTTGTCTTTTACCTAACCACACGATGTCGGTTCAGCCCGTTAGTACTTCAATCTACAATAAACAATAAGGGACCATTGTTAATCTTACGGAAGCTAGAACTCAACACAAATGAGCGACTAGCTCATCGACGAAATTTTGGTGTAACGACCCGACTGGTCATTTTGAGCAATTATGTCTGGTTCAGCAGTTTGAGGTCATGAGTAGCTTCACACAGTGTATTATGACTTACGTGCATCATCAGTTTGGGATTTTGAGAAGTTCGGAAAGGATTTTTAGGAATGACTCTCATTTGAGAAGCTCGAAGTTTAAAGAATTGACCAAGGTTCAACTTTTGAGTATTCGACCTCGGATTGGAGTTTCGATGGTTCCAATAAACTCGGTGGTGATTTGGGATTAGGCGTGCGTTCGGATTTGGATTTGGAGGTCTGTAGGGTAATTTGAAGCATTTTGGCAAAAATTGGAAAGTTAAAGTTTTGGAAGATTGAGAGGTTTGACTGAGAGTTGACTTTGGTGATATCGGGGTCAGAATGCAATTCCGAGAGTTGGAACAGCTCTGTTATGTCATTTGGGACTTGCATGCAAAGTTTGGTGGCATTTAGAGTTGATTTGATATGATTCGGATGCTTGGTTGCAATTCTAGAAGTTCTTGAAGTTCATGGTGATTTTCATGTGTTTTGGCATCTGATTTGTGGTTCTAGAGGTTATTTTGGTGTTCCAATCATGAAAGCGAGTTCGTGTGATATTTTCAGACTTGTGTGGATGTTTGGTAAAGAGCCCCGAGGGCTCAGATGAGTTTCGTACGCGTTTCGAAGTGTTGAAAGAAGGTTCAGTTGTGCTGGTGTCTCTGTTCTCGCATTTGCGAGGTTTTCATCGCATTTGCGATGTCCACAGTTGCAAGATTATTTTTGCTTTTACGACGATAGGCTGGGGCAAGGGAGTTCGCAATTGCGAACTATTACATCGCATTCGCGATTAGGCAGCTTCACATTTGCGATACAATCTGTCGCTTTGGAGAAAACTCTGAGCTTGCATTTGCGAGTCTTGTGTCGCATTTGCGACCTTGAAAGAGCTGGTCAGCCTTCGCTTTTGAGACTCTTTTGTCGCATTTGCGAGCATCGCAATTGTGATCTGTATGTTGCAAATGCGACATCTGAGGATGGTATAAAGACTCCCATTTCGGGACTTAGCTTCATTTTATCATATTTTGAACCCTAGGTCCGAGAGTGGGCGATTTTGAGAGAAGCTTTTCATATCAAATCATTGGGTAAGTGCCTTTAATCAATTTTTAATTATATTTTTGTGATTATATCTTAGATTTAACATCCAATTCATGAGAATCTTGGGAAAAATTGTAAAATCTTTCAAAAATGTAAAATGATGATTTGAAGGACGAATTGGTATCAGAACTTGATAATATTTGTATGGTTGAACTCGTATCGGGATGGGTATTCGGGTTTTGTAAATTTTATTGGATTCCGAGGTGAGGGCCCAGGGGGGTTAACGTTTGTTGACCTTTTGCAAATTGTATAAAGATCATAGCTTTGTTAATTGAAATTGTTTTCTCTTGCATTATTTGATGTATTTAAGTCATTTTTGGCTAGATTGAGTCGAGCGGTGGTGAATTGGTAAAGGAAAATCTAAATTGAGTATTGAGTTGGCCAAATTGAGGTAAGTGTCTTATATAACTTTGGGGGGGGGGGGGGAAACTATCCCTTAGGAATTGAGTCGATTGTGCCATCTTGTTATGTGGAAGCCGTGTACGTAAGGTGACGAGTGGGTACACGGTCTATATGTGGCATTGACCGGTTTAGATTGCATAGTATCTTCCCAATCCTTTGATTAAATTGTCATAATATGTGGTATCTCGTTGTTAGTCTACTCTTACATGCTCTATATGATGTTGTTAGCACTTATTTACCTCTTGCTCGTTATTTGGCCCTTATATGCCGTGGTTGAAGTTATTGCCTTGCTTATTGTCTTGTTACCTCTTAATTGTTGAGTTCTTCTATGAATCTGTGCATATCTGCTATATGTCCAAATTGTTATAATTGCATGCTTAATTATCATGTGCCTTACATGTCTTGTCATTTTTGTAAAGGTTGTTGTATTCCTTTGATTTTTATGCGGTTCCTTTGTTGCCGTGTACTCATACCCTCGGTTGTATAAAACTCTTGTAAATTGAGTTATTGAATTATTATTGTAGATTTAAATTCGGGTTGCACGCCGCAACAGGTGAAATAAGGGAGGTGGTGAAATAAAGGAGGATATTTATATTGTGATATTGTTATTGTACGGTGGGATCGGGTTGCACACTGTAACAGGTGAAATAAGGGTAGAGTATTATGGTGAAATAAGGGTGAATTATGTTATTGATATTATATGGTGGGATCGGGTTGCGCGCCGCAACATATTATGTTTATTGTTATGATATTGATGTTGCACGATGGGATCGAGTTGCATGCCGCAACAGGTGAAATGAGGGTGAATTGATATGGTGGAATAAGGTTGAACTATGATTTTGATATTATATGGTGGGATCGGGTTGCACACCGCAACATATTTGCGTATTTTGTATCCCCTGTTTTATTGTATTGGCTTCAGTTCCTTCGTACGAGATTCTGAGAATTTGTATTTTCGGTTTTCACTGTCTTCTGAGGATTTAGTTATGGTCATTGACTTACTGCCTTGCCGCCATTTCCTGAACTCTTTTTCCTAGTACTATTATTTTGGTAAATTGATTTACAAGGTGAATTTACTACGTTGAGTCATTACCACCTGCCCTGCTGAGTTGTTAGTAATATAGTGATTTAAAAATAAAAGAATTAATATTATGCTACCTTGCACGACTTCTAAGTTAAAGCTCGTTGTATATTTCGGTATTTACTATTTCTAATAGTTGTTATATTTTATTTCAATTGATTTCTCAACTTAATCTTCTTAACCTGTCTGAATTTTTTATCTTACTTCAAAAGGAATTGTTATTATGATTTAATTTAATAAATCCTATATTAAATTCAATAGCTTGTTCAATGTTGTATTTTATTTGAAAAATGTTATTTTTCTTCACTCAAATGATTTCTAAAACAAAATCATCTTTCTCACGAATTTCCTACCTGGTCTAGAAAATTTTACCTTTTGATGTATAAGTAAAATCTCTGGAACATCTTAATTAGCATTTGACACGGATATTATGTACCGAGTAGCACGTGGGTTTTGCCGTGCAAAGTGAGATGGAAAGATGTGGGCACAAGGTGCCAATTGTGTTAGAGGTTTGGAAGTTGTGATTTATGATATGTGATTACGAGCATTAGAATTGTTAGAATTGTGTATTAGAAATGATTTGATTGGTTGAGTTGTCATCGTTTTCCCTACCTGAGTACATCTATACATCATCCGTACCCCAACTATGTTGTTGTTTAATTATTGGTTATTTCTCGTTGCCATTCGTGTTCCCCTTATCTTTATTATTGATTTTATTTTGATTTCTTTCTGCTATTAGAATTACTCTAATATTCCTTCCTTGTTAGCTTTATGTCATATCCTGCACAGGTTTATATTCTCAGTAGGTGTCTTGACCTGGCCTCGTCACTACTCTACCGAGGTTAGACTTGATACTTACTGGGTACCACCGTGGTGTACTCATGCTACACTTCTACTTCGAATCGAGTTGGTTTTGAGACTTATGCTTGGTGTGGTTGGAGACTTCAAGGTACACCTGTCGGGCATTCGCAGGCTCCGAAGTCATCTTTTAATTGTATTTATTTCCATTATTTTCTTTTGTTCTGGAACAGTGATGTATTCATTATGTATAACTACTCCTAGAAAGGCTTATGACTTGTACTACCGGTTTTGGGATTGTAAATTGTACAAAGATTTCTATTTCAAAATTATTCGATGTTAGTAAATATTGTCGTTATTTATGTCAATGTTAGGCTTACCTAGTTTTAGAGGCTAGGTGTCGTCATGACTCCTTCAGAGGGAGTTTGGGTCATGACAAGTTGGTATCAGAGCTCTAAGTTCATAGGTGCTACGAGTCATAAGCAGGTTTAGTAGAGTCTTGCGGATCGGTACAGAGACGTCTGTACTTATCTTTGAGAGGCTACGGAAACTATTAGGAAATTCCACTTCTTTCATTCCTTGTTGTGTGACATTGATTCAGCTCGAACCATATACCTTACGTTCCTTTGCACTCCCTCGTGTATGGTATTGCGCTCTCGGTATCAGCTATGCGCCAGCGGTTCGTGATGCTGCAGATGGGATACAAGGGGGCCAGGGATGCTCAAACATTGTCTCAACGTGTCGTCCAGACTGAAGATCTGGAGGTATTGAAGTACTATTCAGTCGTTCACATGGAGGTACAGCGGGTCCCGGCATCTGGTTGATGAGTACGAGCTTGGGAAGGTTTAATTGGTTGACTAGTCATCGAGATCCTGGTGGGGTCACGAGGTGGATGTTGATTGAGGATAGTTGGTGGTATTGGAGACTATGTGGTTTGTATGGGATTTCTACTCAGTGAAAGGTACAGGTTATCATTCAAGGCATTAAAGGAAGCGAGTTTGACTGTCACGAGAATGGACGTACGCTTAGTAGATGACTTGAANTTTTTATCTTACTTCAAAAGGAATTGTTATTATGATTTAATTTAATAAATCCTATATTAAATTCAATAGCTTGTTCAATGTTGTATTTTATTTGAAAAATGTTATTTTTCTTCACTCAAATGATTTCTAAAACAAAATCATCTTTCTCACGAATTTCCTACCTGGTCTAGAAAATTTTACCTTTTGATGTATAAGTAAAATCTCTGGAACATCTTAATTAGCATTTGACACGGATATTATGTACCGAGTAGCACGTGGGTTTTGCCGTGCAAAGTGAGATGGAAAGATGTGGGCACAAGGTGCCAATTGTGTTAGAGGTTTGGAAGTTGTGATTTATGATATGTGATTACGAGCATTAGAATTGTTAGAATTGTGTATTAGAAACGATTTGATTGGTTGAGTTGTCATCGTTTTCCCTACCTGAGTACATCTATACATCATCCGTACCCCAACTATGTTGTTGTTTAATTATTGGTTATTTCTCGTTGCCATTCGTGTTCCCCTTATCTTTATTATTGATTTTATTTTGATTTCTTTCTGCTATTAGAATTACTCTAATATTCCTTCCTTGTTAGCTTTATGTCATATCCTGCACAGGTTTATATTCTCGGTAGGTGTCTTGACCTGGCCTCGTCACTACTCTACCGAGGTTAGACTTGATACTTACTGGGTACCACCGTGGTGTACTCATGCTACACTTCTACTTCGAATCGAGTTGGTTTTGAGACTTATGCTTGGTGTGGTTGGAGACTTCAAGGTACACCTGTCGGGCATTCGCAGGCTCCGAAGTCATCTTTTAATTGTATTTATTTCCATTATTTTCTTTTGTTCTGGAACAGTGATGTATTCATTATGTATAACTACTCCTAGAAAGGCTTATGACTTGTACTACCGGTTTTGGGATTGTAAATTGTACAAAGATTTCTATTTCAAAATTATTCGATGTTAGTAAATATTGTCGTTATTTATGTCAATGTTAGGCTTACCTAGTTTTAGAGGCTAGGTGTCGTCATGACTCCTTCAGAGGGAGTTTGGGTCATGACAAGTTGGTATCAGAGCTCTAAGTTCATAGGTGCTACGAGTCATAAGCAGGTTTAGTAGAGTCTTGCGGATCGGTACAGAGACGTCTGTACTTATCTTTGAGAGGCTACGGAAACTATTAGGAAATTCCACTTCTTTCATTCCTTGTTGTGTGACATTGATTCAGCTCGAACCATATACCTTACGTTCCTTTGCACTCCCTCGTGTATGGTATTGCGCTCTCGGTATCAGCTATGCGCCAGCGGTTCGTGATGCTGCAGATGGGATACAAGGGGGCCAGGGATGCTCAAACATTGTCTCAACGTGTCGTCCAGACTGAAGATCTGGAGGTATTGAAGTACTATTCAGTCGTTCACATGGAGGTACAGCGGGTCCCGGCATCTGGTTGATGAGTACGAGCTTGGGAAGGTTTAATTGGTTGACTAGTCATCGAGATCCTGGTGGGGTCACGAGGTGGATGTTGATTGAGGATAGTTGGTGGTATTGGAGACTATGTGGTTTGTATG
>AWOL01S0029045.1:113725-126947 GCA_000715115.1 Nicotiana otophora | reverse complement strand
TTTGAACAAGTCGCGGTGTCGCGCACTCATTTATTTTTGTACACATTGCAAATCGCGCCACGTAAAACGCACCTGCGAGTTACAACATGTTAATTTTATTATTAAGAAGTTATGTTCGAGTCACGTGAAACGCACAATCGAATTGGGGTTTACGTATCATGACTATGCCACGGGAACCGTACCCATAGTCACGATGATTCTTTTAATCGCGCCTAAAGCAACTAGCGCATTTTAATTATTTTTTTTCCTAAGTTTGAGATTTAACAAGCTAAATAATATTTGACACTATTCCTAATATTCTGAGATGTCTGATGCCAAGCTGTATTTTAGCAGTCTCACAATGTGCCAATATGCAAAACAGAGAACCTAAATAAAAGAGCATCCGATTTTCAAGTTAGCTTCTTCACGAAATGCATTGACATACCCCTTTTTTTTCTTTTTTCTTTTTCTTTTTTTAAATTAGGTGTAAGCTTTTGCAACAATAACCAATTAGTATTCAAGCATACCATAAACATTGGTTCATGATTTCAGCAGTGAATAAACTAAACTAGCAAATAACCAAGTGACAAAAGTTAAATATCACAATGAATAATCTTCACAGGTTCTATACTTCAAAATGATATATTTATAACATAGCAATTAAAATATAAACGGGAGTACATGAATGAACCTTAATGGAGAAATTTCCTTTCATGTTAATACTGAATCTTCAACCTTGGATTACAATGAAAAGCTTTAACCAAATTTGTAGGCAAACAGAATGTTTGGCCGGAACTCTACCCAACGACCATGCCAACTTGACCGCGAACTACAGCTGCGACCTTGACGGAAAAGGAAATACTATGGAAAAGATCACATCGTCTACTTGTAAAATCCGACTCAGAAGCAAAAAAATAACAGACCCCGAAAATTCAAAATTTCAGCAACATGGACGATGAACAGGAGGTGGTTCATGACTGTTGCCGGCGTTCATGGTTGTTGCCGGCGTCCATGGCTGTTTGATAACTGCTGAAGGTGCTTTGGTAAGGAGCGGGTCGTTTGGACGGAAGCAGCGGCGCCTTGGAGAGGAGGTTGAACGACGGGCTCTCTTTCGTCTAAGAGAAGGTGACGATAGAGGTCCTTTTCTTTTTGGGGTGCGGCTGTTTGAGGCTTTTTTTTTGGGAATTAGGTGTGGCTGTTGGAGTCTTTTGTGTCTGAAGTGGGGGAATTAGCCTAGGATTTTGGTTGTTAATTTAGTTTTTATATGGTTGTGGGGAGTGAGTATTAGCCCTTGGATGAAAGTAGATCAATGGTTATGATTAAGGGAGGGGTTTGATGGGTGAGAAAAGGGTTTGAGCTAAAAGGGATTGGGAAGAATGGGCCTTTGTCTTGCTGGGCCACTAAAATCCGAAAATGAACTCCCAATTGGCCCAAATTCAATTCTTTCTCATTGAATAAAAATAAAAATAAAAATACTACCAAAATATACTAACTAAACTTAGTTAAAAAGAAAACATTATTAAAGTGAACTATATATTAAAATACAAATATTTTTGATGTTTTTTTTTAAATGTTATAAATATTATAAAATACTAATAAGCTAAAAAAACGTTACAAAACTATTTTTGTGTTTTCAAACTTATGTTTTACAATTAAAACTAAAAGTTGACTGAAATTCTATTAAAAATAAAAATAAACAAATATTTTTGAAATACTACTTTTAAAAGTTGCGCGGGTCAAAAAATACGTGCTTACACTCAGACCATAATAGCTGCCTATTACCAAGCTTGGTACCGACAAATAGCTTCATATCGACTAGAACCTTGTTCCAGACCTTCACAATACTGCCAATGATGCAAGAAATATGTGGAAATCATAACTACTCACTTGATAAACAAGCCACGTCAAACGCCATCGGGGCACAAACATCGCAATCCAAACCCAACAAGCATAACTTGAATACGACTGAATATGAAAAGAGAAACACATGAGAGGACTATCAAATAATTCCAACAGGTACAATTCCCCACCGATATCATACTACGGATCCATTCCACAAGGAAGAAGAAAGGTACACGCAACAATCACACGAATCATACCCTAACATAACCTCAGCGCGGCACATAGTCCGGTACAAACACACCTATCCACAGAGAACACCAGGTCCCCATCCTCCACTCGGAATCACAAGTAAGATAAACATGTCAACCACTAAAACACTCTGCTAACCCAATCGCGTAGAACCAAAAACACAACACATAACAGACTCCCATAACTGTAGAGCACCCAAATCACAAGTCAAGCCTAACCATCCAGAAATCACATCAAAACCTATCGTATTTAACTAGTAGAAAGTCCACCAAAGACACAAAACCAATAATAGAAACTAAACTAGAATAATAGATATAATCTATCATAATAGAATCCCCTAACTGGCGTGAACGCATGAAAAGAGTACAAGAATCACAAGGCACAACTATATCTAAAGCAAGGTATGATGAATCTTACTAATAAATGGGACTAGATCGAAATAATACTAATGCAACTCTGAAACCAACTGAAATCATACCTATAATGACATCATCTGGTGCGTCAGCCTCAGTCCAACCAGGAAAAACATAACAATGGGTCTGGCCTCCCCCTCTAGGATGACCTCTACCCACCTGACCTCCACCCCTAGCTAGCGGTGCAAGTATAGCAGCAACTAGAGCGGAACTCATAGCCTGAATACTCTGATATGGCACATCCGCCCGGAGTCTAGGATAATTTCTCATCATGTGGCTGGAATCCCCACACTCAAAACAGCCTCTCCGCTGACATGGCTATGGAATTTGTGCGGCACGGGTACTCTGAGACCCATGGATATCTGAAACACCATGTAAAGCCTGAAGTGCAAATCAAACTGGCTGATTCACAAAGCCTCTACCATGATGCGCCCTGCCTCCAAAATAGGGATCAGTAGATCCTCTTGGCCCGCGAGGCCCCTTAGCCTCCCTATCCTCTCTCTCCTAGCCTAAACCACCCTCCAACCTGTGAGCGATCTCCATAACCTGCTGAAACGGAACATCCATCTCCAACTCCCGAGCCATGCTGAATCAGATACCATAATTGAGCCCCTCGATGAACATGCAGACTCTCTCCCTAACTATAGAAACCAAAGTAGGTGCATGACCGAATAACTCACTGAATCTGATGGCATACTCCGACACTATCATAGTGCTTTGACGCAGCTCCTCGAACTCTATGCGCCATGCATCCCGAAGGGTCTAGGGAACAAACTCCCTCAAAAATATCTCTGAAATCTAATTCCAAGGGAGTGGCGCTGCATCTGTTGGCGTACCTATCTCATACACCTGCCACCACTGATATGCTGCTCCAGACAACTGAAATGTAGTAAAAGCAACTCTGCTCACCTCCACAATACTCGTGGTGCGGAGGATATTGTGGCACTTGTCCAGAAAACCCTACGCGTCCTCACTAACTCTGCCACTGTAAGTAGGGGGTGATACTTATTGAACCTCTCAAGTCTCAACTCTTCCTCCTCAGATACCTCTGGCCTGACCTCAGGTTGAACTGGAATAACAGATTGAACTGGCATAACACCCGGAACTTGCCTAATGTGAACCCGATAAACGGGAGTATAGGCGGTGGGAGTCCGAGCTCCTCCCTTGGTATGTGAAGTAGCTGGTACAGTTGGAATCAATCTCACTTGAGACAATTTACCAAACATGCTAAGGAATTGCGCCAAAGTCTCCTGAAGTCCAGGGGTAACAACAAGCGCCTCCGGGTGCCTGTCACCCAACCGGACCTACTGGTGGCTCCTCAGCTGCTACTCTGGCAGGTGCTCTAGTTGTAACACATATTCATTCTCGGCATCCATCTCTTCCTATGCCCTGGGCCCTAGTAACACCGGCTCTGGGGGCAGCATCAGGAACTGCAACTCGTGTTCTCACCATCTGTGAGATAATAGAATGACAAAGGCTCAAACTCTAAAATCAATAACTCGCACGGTAGGAATGAAAGAAGTGAAGTTTCCTAATAGTTCCATAGCATCTCAAAGATAAGTACAGACGTCTCCGTACCGATCCACAAGACTATACTAAACTTTCTTATGACTTGTAGCAACAATAAACCTAGGTCTTTGATACCAACTTGTCACAACCAGAAATCCCTCCTTAGAAGTCATGATGGCACCTAGTCCCTAGGACTAGGTAAGCCTAACACAAAGAGAGAGTTATTAATAGATCTAAACCAATCAACCATTTAGCGTAATCCAGAATTTCTATACAAAGCCAACAACCATCAATGGATGTACAATATCCCAAAACCAGTAGTACAAGTCATAAGCCTTTCTAAGAGTAACGAAGATTATCAAATACATCACTGTTTGGAATAGAAATAAACAATACAAAGTAAAACATCAGAAAGTGACTTCGAGGCCTGCGAATGCAACGACATGTATACCTTGAAGTCTCCACAGCAATACAAGATCAACTATCAAATGACTGGTATGCTCCAAGGTACCTAGATCTACACAAAAATATGCAGCAAGCATAGAATGAGTACACTACAGCGATACCTAGTAAGTATCATGACTAACCTCAGTGGAGTAGTGACGAGGTACAATCCATGTTGACAACCAATTTATTTGTACTTAATCAATTTATTTGTACTTAATGATTTGTAATAAATATGTTGAATATATTTTCTAATTAATAATACCTATTTTTCTAAAAATTAGTGATTAATAGTTTTGAAATTAATAATTTGGTATTATATTTTGAGACTATTTAAATAACCTTTATATACGTTACATAGGTTTTATAATTAATTTAATAAGTTATTTCTTAATTTTTTTTAATTATCCTACTATTTCAATAATTCAAAATTAATGTCATAATTTGAAAAATAAAGTATTTTTATAAATAATTAATTATAGTAATTAGTAGTTTATTTGATGATTATAATTTTTTACTACATTTTATTGAAAGTAGTTAAGTTTATTTAAATTAATTTTAAAACACATATTCGACTCAATCTCAACCGTCAAAATATGGAGATCTAATGGCCCATATATTTCTTTATTTTAAAATGTTAAAGCCCGAATTATCAGGATCGTTTACCTAAAGATCCAATGGCCCAGATTACTCCCACATGTTTAAATCCAGAGACGACCTATCTCTACCCAAACCCTAATCATTCCCCCATACGACTCAACCGCCCCCTTTCCCCTTTCACTCTCTATTCTCTCGTCTATCCAGCCCCATCAATCAACGGACCTTGCACAAATCCGTGCAAGGTCATGAGATTTAACTTCAAATCATCTCTTTTGTCTCTAATATCCATGATTCTCGCTGAATCTTTGTTCGTTTTATCTTGGAGATTCAAAATCCCCAAATCCGAAACCCTAGACCAAATAATGCAATGTCAAATCTTCAGAATCCTTATATGTTTTGTTAAATCTATGGCATGCATGAACGTTTCTCAGTGCTATCATGTTTATTCTTGGTCCAGAGGTCAAGCGAAGCGACCTCTAGACATTGAGGCTCTTACCCGATGGTTCTTGCCTTCAACGGTCAACTCCGCCTCTCAGGTAAAATCTCTTCATCATTTCCCTCTGTTTTTCTCTGATTTCACCCGCCTTGCTCACATCACCACCCCCCGCCACCTTCCCCTACCAATTTGAATTTGTTGAACCCTAAAGAATCAATGGCCACTATAAATTGGGAATTTCAATGCTCTCACCTAGCAACATACCTACCTCCTAACACAACAAAAACACAAACACTAAAGAGAATAAAAAAGGCTCAGATTTCTCACTACTTTACTTTTTCCTTCTCCGGTTCTGAGTTTATCTACTGCTCGAGCTTGAGTTTGGATTCTTCATGGCAAAACAAGAGACTTTTTCTGGTTTGCATCTCTGTAGAAGTTCAGTTACACCGACCCTCGTTTTTTAATCATTCATACTGTTATGTGCTATTTCATGTTTTCTTCTATTGGTTTTTATACATGATGCGTGTTAGCAATTTATGATTGATTTTTAGGTTCTGCTCTTATGTGTTTCTATCACGACCCAATCTCCCACCGTAGGACGTCGTGATGACACCTAGTCTCTAAATCTAGGTAAGCCTAACATACATAAAGAAATAACAAATATAATAATAAAAACTACAAATTTAAACCAACTAGCTATCATAAAGGAACTCCACAATATAGCTGACAATAATTCCCAACATCTGGTGAGACTGAGTCATACGCTCTACACGCGTATACTGAACATCCCTGATATATCACTATCTAAATAAAGAGTATGCCATACAGAACAAGGATAGAGGGTGACTCCGAGGCCTGCGGATGCCGGAAGGTATACCTTGAAGTCTCCGGTCTGGAAGCTCAACTCACTGGGGCCTAGCCTGTTATGAGGTACCTGGATCTACACAAAATAATATGTAGAAGCGTAGTATGAGTACACCACAATGGTACCATGTAAGTATCAAGTCTAACCTCGATAGAGTAGTGACGAGGTCGGGTCAAGACACCTACTAGGATAAGAAAAAGAAATTGAACAGGTATAATACAGTCTAAGAATAAATGCTAGGAAAATGAGTTATTAAAGAAATACAACAAAATAGACAACAACGGAATTTAAAGCAATAATTGCAACAAGGAAGGAACAAATAATAAGAACATCAAGGAAATAATGCGGACAAATACAAGAGAGGTAAATAAGAGATAACAACAAGAATCACAACCGATGTACCATCTCGTAATCTCATTTCACAATCACAATCACAATCTTTCCTCATATCTCCGCGGGAGCCTTACAATTCGTTTTAAAAAAATTATTTTTCCTAAAAATAGCTACCCGCGTTTTAGCCCACCTTATCGCAACGTGTGGCTTCAAGCAGTTCCCATACTGGCAACACGCGTATCAATCCCATCTTATCTCACTGCATGCGTATCAACCACTATCCTTACCACTGCATGCATATCAATATCACAACATATCACAACTCGTACCTCAAGTGCCCAAATACAACAACTTCCCAAACGAATCAACAATAATAATGTTTCCACAACAAAGGGCCCATGGCTCAACCACAATGTGTACAAGAGTCTCAACAATAACAATTAAAAGTGAATAGCTTAACAAAAATGGTTTTCCAATAATTTACAACTTTGCTTCAACGTGATCACGTCTTTTACAACTTCAACACCAAAACTCAATAATAAGATATTCCAAGAAATAACAACTTCAAGTGAGGTAACTCAACAGTTAAATATTTAACAAGGCAATAAGGAAACAGTAACTTCAACTAAGCATGTAAGGACAAATAACAAGTAAGAGATGAGCCAAGTATTAACAATGTCAAGTAAAGCATGTAAGGATAGATTAACGATGATGAATATAACATGTTATGACAATTCGATTAAGGCATGAAAAGAATCCACATAACTTAAGTCGGTCAATTACCACATATAACCAATGTACCCACTCGTTACCTTGCGTACACGGCTTTCACGTATCATAAATGACAAAAAACAACTCCAATCCTAAGGAGTAATTTCCCCACACAAAGTTAGGCAAGATACTTACCTCAAACACGCTAACTCAATCCACTAGTAAGCCTTTTCCGCGAATATCCAACTCCAAACGGCTCGTATCTAGCCAAAGTAACTATATACGATAAATACAAATCATAGGAAACTATTTCGGATAATAAAATTGCAATCTTTAAAGAAAATCAAAAAGTCAACTCAAAAGTCAACCAAGGACCCACATCTCGGAACCCGACCAAACTTACAAAATTCGAACACCATTCAATAACGAGTCTAACCATACTAAAGTTATTCAATTCTGACCTCAAATCGCCTTTCAAATGCTTAAAATATAGCTTATGAAGTTTTCATAAATTTCCCAAAATATTTCCAAATCAAAACACTAATTAAATGGTAAAAACAATGATGGATTCATGTATAATAAACAAATACGAGTCAAAATCACTTACCCCAATCAACTCCTTGAAAGTCTCTTCAAATATTTCCCAAAACCGAGGTCTCTAGCTCAAAAGATGAAAAATGGAACAAACCCCTCGATTTGGAAATTAAATATCTAATGCCCAGTTATTACCTTACGCCATCGCGGAAAAACAAATGCGATCGCGGTGAACAAATTATTCCATCTCCCAAAAGCCTCTTATGCGATCGCGTGCTCATAGTCGCGAATGCGATTGCTAGTCATCCTCATGCTACGTGATCACTGTCTACGATCACGTGAACGCAATGAACAACGCGTGCCTCCCCACTGCCTCTCCTTCTTATACGCGATTGTGATTCCTTAACCGCGTTCGTAGTGCCCAACAATCCTAGCTTCTGCGAACGCGTCCTCTTTTATGCGATGGAAAGATGCAGACTCCAAATTGCCAACAAGGACTCCCAACTGCCAACAAGAACACAGAAAAACCAACAGTCTCAATGCAAGAACAAATGGTCCGAACTCAATCCGAAACACAGCCGAGGCCCCCGGGATCCTCTCCAAACATACTAACAAGTCCTAAAATATGGTACGAACTCGCTCGAAGCCTTTTTTTAGAATTAATTGTTGAAGTTTATGGCCAAAAACGTACCCTCCAGTAAAGTTCTTCAAAGTTTATGTAAACGACGTTTTTGAAACACTTTACAAAATATTTTGATTTTTCTTTTACAAATTATTATGTTACATAGTTAAAATAAGTAAGATTTTAATACACAAAATCTAGTTGATCTCAAATTCCTAAATATTAGGAAATATCAAATGACAATTCATATTACCAATATTAGAAAAATAACAAAATGACTATTTTGTCTAGTGTAAACTCTATTTTTAAAGGATAAAAAAGGCGAACGACATTTTGCTAAGGGCCTTGGTGCTTTTAATATAATACTAGCTTTAAGTGTATGTGCATTACACATGTGTATAGTGTCAATTTTATATATATATATTTGACGTTAAAATACATGTAACGTTTGTTTAAATGATGAAAATAATATTATTACATTTACGCAATAACTGAATTCAATATCTTCTGAATATGCAAGATGATGAATTAGTTAAATTATATGTACAATATTTGTAATTATACATATATTTATAATATTAAATATAAGTATGGTAAGTAGTATCTCACCTGACATCTCTTTATGATACATTTTATTTTCTATTATTTCATTCTTATTTATTCAAGTTTACATTTTAGCTTATTTAGTTTTTAGTATTATATTATAACAGATTTTGCTCTATCTTTTGGTTTCTTTCATCGCTGATAGTATTTTATGAAAACAAATTTATGTACTTTAATATTTGTGTCAACTTGAAAAATTATTTTACTTATAAGACGAATTTGGAAAAAGAATGAAATTGGATTATTTTGCTAATTAATTCATTCATATATTTTTTTTTATTAGTTAATCCAAACACTTAATCATTTATTCTCAGCATCAAAAAATATTTTTTTTGGATGCAAATTCTTAATATTAGCTCAAATCAAAATTTAGATATTTAATAATAATTATACTTTTATCCACAACAAATTCTGTTTTCAAGCGGTAAAATATTAAAAGTTTGCACTTTATGTTTGTCGAAGTGTTTGTGTTATTGAATTATTTCGATTACTCTCTCTCTCTCTCTCTCTCTCTCTCTTTATTATTAAATAATTTTGTAACTATTTGTTTTAATTATATTTTTAAATCTGTATTAATATTTATATTTAAGCAAAATAATGATCAAAGAATAAAACGAATAGCTAGTGCAATCTCACATGACTACTCATAGAATTTAAAAGGGGAATTGTTGAATCGGGATAAAAAACAAAGTAAAATGTTCCCTCTTTCTCTAATATATTTAATACCTTTTTAATTTAATATTATTGTTCAACTAAAATTTAGCACAATGAAACTATCTATTTTGAGATAAAAAATGTGCAATTAGAGACAACTCACGACATAAACTTTTGGTATATTTAGTCATAATTTAAGTTTAATATTTATAGAAGGTATAATATTTTTGTTTAAAGTTCTAAATATTAGGATTTCTACTTAGTTCAAACAAGAAAAAGATTTAATGAGTAAAAATTCTAATTTATTTCATGTTCTAAATATTAGAAAATTAAATCAAATGATAATTTTGTCTAATATGAAATCTATTTTTAAGGATAGAACGAACGACATTTTTACTAAAGAGTTTTTAAATATGAAATCTACGTAAATTCACATTATTGTAGCAGGATGCCTCATGAGTTTTTCAAAAATGCCCTTTGTTTTTTAACCTAATAAGACTTAAAAGATTTAGGAAGTTTAGTAACATAAAAAGAATATTAATCATGTTACATAGTTCAAATAACAAAAAATCCAATATATTAATTCTAAAATCCAATATATTAGTAATTAATATATATGTCAAAGAAGGAAAGTTTAAATAGGAAACTTTCTTAGTGTAAATTGTTCATGGTATAAAATTTAATACTCTTCGTAAACATAAATGGATAAATTTAATACTCCTAACTATATTGGAGTAGAAGGTGACGATTAGTAGTCCTACCATATGACCCAAAACAAAACTCCTACGAGACTTTCCTAGTTTGAAATTCTAGAACTAAAGGGAAATTAAAATTAAATTTCTAAATTTTTAAGAAAATAATTAATGACTATTCCTAAATAGTAGGGAGTTAATTAAATGACTATTCTTAAATATTTAAAGAAATAATCAAATGACCATTTTGTACAATATGAACTCTACTTTAAAAGGGTAAAAAGACGAACGACATTTCAATAAGGGCCTTCGTATTTTTAATATAACTAGTCTCAAGGTACGCGCTTTGCGCGTGTATCCATATCCATGAGTATATAATTTTTTTAAAATATAAAAATATTATTAAATAATATATTTGAACTATAAAATAAAAACTAGAAAGAAACTATAGATTCATGAAAACAGTAAATGCTTATTTATTTAGGTAGGCGAGAAAATAAAATAAATAAATACTTTTTTCCAAGAAAAGATCAAATTATATAAATTCATAAAATGCAATAGAAATAAAAGGGAAAAATACCTTTTCAAGATAGAATCAAATTGTTTTCAACTCCGAAAATTCATAACATAAACAAAAGAGGAAAGTTTATGTGATGACCCGATAGGTCATCTTATGTTTTAGAACTTAATTTTGTGCTTTGAAGCCTTAAATACCTTATTTTAGCCTTTCTCGATTTACGTGCGCAGTCCGAATATTTTTCGGAAAGCTTTTATATTAAAAACTGAGAAAATATGAAATTTTTGCCTTAAAATTCATTCGAGTTGACTTCGGTCAACGTTTTAAGCAAACAGACCCGGATTCATGTTTTGACAGTCCCGGTGAGTCCGTATCGTGATTTGGGACTTGGGCATATGCCCAGAATCGAATTCGAAAGTACCTAGCCCCAGTTATCGGACTTTGTTGAAATTTTAAAGTTTGAAAGCTTAGTGACTTTGAAATATTTGACTTTTTAGATATCGGGTCCGTATTTTGGTTTCGAAATCCGGTATAGGTCCAATACTATATTTATGACTTGTCTGTCAAATTTGGTGGGAAACGGAGTTTGTTTGACGTGATTCGGATGTCCGGTTGTGAAATTAGAAGTTCATGAGTTTTCTTGAAAATTTCCTTTGATTTGATGCCAAATTTATAGTTCTAGGTGTTATTTTGATGATTTGATCACGCGAGCAAGTTCATATGATATTTTTAGACTTGTGTGCACAATTGGTTTAGAGCCCCGAGGGCTCGGGTGAATTTCGGATAGGCTACAGACTGGTTTAGACTTAGAACTCAGTTGGTGTTCTGCAATTTCTGGTACTAGTCTCTGATCTCGCAATTGCGAGATCAGTGTTCACATTTGCGAACATCCCAAATCCTACCAGGCTCGCATTTGCGAAGAGTACCCGGGTCAGCATAAGTTCGCATTTGCGATCAATAGGTTGCAGTTGCGGGGAGGCCAGAATTCGCATTTGTGAACAATACTTCGCATTTGCGAACAATACTTCGCATTCGCGAAGTGGGGCTGGGGCAGGCTTGATCGCATTTGCGATCAATTTGGTCGCAAATGTGGAAGATCAATGTTCGCAATTGCCAACAAGGCATCGCATTTGCGATGAAAGCAGAGATGGAAAGGACTTTGCATTTGCGATGGTTTCTTCGCATTTGCGGGGTTTGCATTTGCGAACCCCAGGTCGCAAATGCGACGTCTGCAACTGATCAAAATGGGACTTAGATGGGATTTTTGTTTATTCTTCAAATTTTCAAAACTAGAAAACTCTAGAGGCAATTTTTCAAAGAACTCCTCTTCCTCAATCCCTTGGTAAGTGATTCTAACCTATTTTCCTTCAATCTTTCATTACATTTTATAAGTTTTTAACCTAAAATCTAGTGTTTTCATGGTGGAAATTGGGAGTTTGGGTAGAATTAGGGATTTTAGTAAAATGAGAATTTAGACCTCAAATTAAGGTCGGATTCCAAAATAAATTTTCGGATTTTGGTCCAAATTCTGGGATTGGACCAAGCGGGCCTGGGGGTTGACTTTTGTTGACTTTTTCAATGATGACCTAAATTGAATTCTTTGCAATCGTGGGTAGTTCCTAAGGCTTAATTTGAATCATTTAGTTGGTAATTTTCTAGATTCTATTGGTTCGGAGGCTTGTTTGAGAGGCAAAGCTGTGATTGAGCTTTGAGTGGACTTTTGAAGCGAGGTAAGTGTCGTAGTTAACCTTGACTTGAGGGATTAAGACTTGTTTGTCTATTTGGTATATGTTTAGATGTTGGGTACATCGTATATGTGAGGTGACGAGTACTTATGCGTTGTTGTTGGGTTAAAGCATGCGGGTGAGACTTGTTCCTTGTAGTTTATTGCTTACTTTGATCTTGTTTTCCATATTTAGACCAGTTACTTACTAAATTGATCATTCTTATCGTGTTTACGGGCTTTTGTGATAATTGAGTATTGATTCTAAACTTGAGATTGGTATTGTGGAACCATTATTAAAGTAAGGCTTGTTCTTGTTTATTCTATCTCCTTGCTATTACTTGCTCACTGTTATGTGGTAAGGGAGAGTGTTAATGCACGAAGGGTGATGTCGTGCTATATTGTGAGTGTTAATACACGAAGGGTGATGTCGTGCCATATTGTGAGTGTTAATGCACGAAGGGTAATGTCGTGCCATATTGTGAGTGTTAATGCA
>AWOL01S0029045.1:99596-112577 GCA_000715115.1 Nicotiana otophora | reverse complement strand
CAATGCACGAAGGCTGATGTCGTGCCATATCTATTGATTTTTATTGTGATGTTGAGAGTAAAAGCACGAAAGGTGATGCCGTGCAATTTTCTTTATTGTGCTTAATTGTTTTCACTGGTTAAAGGCATATTGATTGTTTTGGTTATCATTTTCGCTGTATTTCTCCTATCTTGTATCCCCTTTATCATGTCTCCCTCCCAATAGTACATGATTAGCTTTTTATCTGTTGTTATCTTGTACATATACTGTTATTTGCACAGGTTTATTATGTGAGTGCCTTGTCATAGCCTCGTCACTACTTCATCGAGGTTAGGCTCGATACTTACAAGTACATGGGGTCGGTTGTACTCATACTATACTCTGCACTTCTTGTGCAGATTTTGGTACCGGCCCTAGCTGATCGTGAGGCTTAGCAGCTTAGACTTTCTTATTGGAGACTCAAGGTAGATCTGTTGGCGTCCGCAGACCTTGGAGTCCCCTTATATCTCCCATATTTTACTGTTTCTTTTCATTCAGAATATTTGTATTCTTTCAGACTCTGTTTGTTGAAAATCTTAGAAGCTCGTGAGTTGTGACTCCAGATCCAAATTATATCAGATATTATGGGCTTTATGTTATTCCGCAGTTCAGTTTTAGCTTCTATTTAGCTTGATTGATTATGTTATTGAAATTGACTAAAGTTGGCTTAAAGAATCCTCAAACATTGACTTGCCTAGCAAGTGAAATGTTAGGCGTCATCACGGTCCAGAAGATAGGAATTCTGGGTCGTGACAAGTTGGTATCAGAGCACTAGGTTGCCTAGGTCTCACAAGTCACGAGCAGGCTTAGTAGAGTCTGGAGGATCGGTACGGAGACGTCTGTACTTATCTTCCAGAGGCTATGAAGTTTAGGAACAGATTTCACTTCTATTCTTCTCTGTCGTGCGATTTTGTTCTCTCATTGCTAATTGAACTCTTCCATTTTTATTCTCTCGCAGATGGCGAGAACACGTACCACATCTTCAGTTGAGCAGCAGCCAGAGCCCCCAGTGGCAGCTCCTACGAGGGGTAGAGGTCGAGGGCGAGGCAGGGGCAGAGCTCAGCCCAGGGCTCGAGCAGTAGCACCAGTAGTGGAGCCTCAGGTAGAGTTTGATGAGGAGGTTCCAGCCCAGACTGTTCCTGTCAGACCAGCTCATGTTCCGGAGGGGTTCATCGCCACCCCAGTGCTTCTAGATGCTTTGCTCCGTTTGGTGGGCCTTATGGAGAGTGTGGCCCGGACTGGCACATTTCCCATGGCACCAGTCGTCTCTCTAGCTGGGAGAGGAGCACAAACTCCCACTACTTCCGCTCCAGAGCAGATGGATCCCCAGTATCAGGCTCCAGCAGCCCCACCAGTTGGAGTAGTTCAATCGGTTATTGCGGCACAGGCTGGTGATGGAACAACTATGTCTTCTGAGGGCTTGTTGAGATTGGATAAGTTCCCCAAGCTCTTTCCAGTTCACTTCAGTGGTGCACCTTCTGAGGACCCACAAGATTATCTTGACTACTACCATGAGGTTCTGCAGAAAATGGGGATAGTTGAGACCAATGGGTCGATTTGGCTGTGTTTCAGATGACAGGCTCCATCAAGAGATGGTGGAAGGATTTTGTATTGACCAGACCAGCAGGGTTTCCTGCTCTTACTTGGGACCAGTTCTCTCAGATATTTCTTGAGAAGTTCCTTCCTGTTATACTGAGAGAGGATTTTTGCAGGCAGTTCAAGCATCTCCAACAGGGCAGTATGTCCATCACTCAGTATGACCTGTTTTGTATATCTGGTCTGTCATGTTATTCTTCTGCTTCCTACCGAGATAGAGAGGGTGAGGAGGTTTATTGAGGGAATTCCTCAGCCTATCAAGTTGCAGATGGCTAAGGAGACCGGGAGTGAGATTTCTTTTCAGACAGCTTCCAATGTTGCCAGGCGAGTCGAGATGGTTCTTACACAGGGGAGAGGGAAGGGATCTTATAAGAGGCCTCGTCAGTTTGGTGGGTTCAGTGGTGCCTCGTCTGGAGGCAGGGGTAATTTTGGTATAGGCCATCCTCTTAGGCCATTTCATTCAGCACTCCAGGCATCACACGGTGCTTCAAGTGGACGTGGCCCTCATATGCCTTATTCCGATCAGCTAGCCTATAGTGCACCACCAGCTCCGATTAGTGCACCTCCGCTCCAAAGTTTTCAGGGTGGTTACTCAGGTCGACAGGGTCAGTTTCAGGGTCAGCAGTCACAGCAGCCGAGGTCCTGTTATACTTGTGGTGATCTGAGGCACATTGCTAGATTTTGCCCTCGTGCATTGAGCAGTTCACAGCATCAGGGTTCTCGTGTCATGGTCCCAGCATCGAGTGATTCATCGCCCGCTCAGCCAACTAGAGTTAGGGGTCAGGCAGCTAGAGGTGGTGGTCAGGCCGTTAGAGGTGGAGGTCAGGCCGCTAGAGGTGGAGGCCAGCCAGCTAGGGGCCGTCCTAGAGATATGGGATCGTGAAATTGAGTCACTCGGGGCGAGTGCGGATTGAGTTATATATAATTTGAATGGAGCTATTGTTATTTCTAAGGAAAATCTAGGGCAAAATTAGAAGCAGTTGGATCGATTAGCAATGATTGAATTGGCATGATGGTGACAATGATCAGTTCCTTCAGCGTGTTACGTTATGCATATGATTTGTGGAGGTACGTGTGAGGCATGACGGCCACCATAATTGATTTTAATTGGAGGCATTCGAGTATTATGACATGTTATGTATAGATGGATCCTGGAAGAGTTATGGTGGTTTAGACCACAACTTGAGGATTTTATTTTCTGCGGTTATGGGAATTCAGTCGCGTGTTACAATGGTTCTCCTAAAATGAGTTAAGTTAAAGGATCCTATATGATGGAGTGTTTATTCTATTAGTGGTTCAGGAGTTATGATGGAATTCTTACTCTCGCGCATTGGCATGCTAGATGCAATGAACAGCATGGGAATTGGAAGTTGAGGATCAAGGTTGTGGCTCGGTGTATACAAGAATGTCAAGAGCTTGGATGAGCAGGAAATGATTCAGATAGTTAGAGTAAACTGGTATTGTCCTTAGCGTCATCTGAGATCAGTGTTATATGTACGAGGCTTTACGTACTGATCACAGATTCTTGATTTGCTTTATAGCATTAGTGTGGCCGGTGGTATAGACGTGCAGACTTGTTACCTGGTGCAGAAGGTCGTGGGAGTGTATCCCAAGGGAAGATTGTATAAGTGTGACATGTAGTCACTTGATTGATTAAATATGTAAAACCAAGCATGGAGATTGTGGTACTATCGCTAATATGAGAATTTATTCCTGAAGGGCGCTCGGTTCATTTGGTTGTGGACTGCAGAATGTTTGTTACGGATTTGACGATTGTTCTTGTGTGTCATGGGAAAAAGGGTTATTGTAGATCCTTGAAAGGTTATTAGCCCAGTGCAATACGATCAGAATCGGCTTGAGGTCCGCGGATGGATCTAAATATAAATGTGGGCTCTATATCAAGCTGGATGTGTTCATTTCAGTGTAAACATTTTTTCGGAGGGGTCTTCGGGCCTTGGATGTTATTTCTGTTGTCGGCCCTTCCATGTAGTCTCTAAGGTGCCATGTGTGTTGTGAGGCAGTTTGATTATTCGCACTCGTATTGAGATCCCATATAGTTTGCGGTGTTATATGAGCAGGATAGCTCTCAAAATGCAGGTCATTTATTGCACCTTAGTCATGCTTGAGTTTTGTAGCGTATGGCAATATCTGATGGTATTGTGCACTTGGTGTACTTATGGTACATCGTGTAGTGATGGGCATGGTATTTGTATGTTAGAAACAGACCTGGTAGAGGATTTCCGATGTTGGAATTTGGCTCTAAGGCTTATTTGACTAAATGAAAAGGAGAAATTGCGGGTTTGCTTGGGCTGATGTGCTCAACTGGGTTGTGGTAGCACAGGTAGGTGCACGAGGTGCTAACCAGTGATTTTGGACAACTCAGGAGCGGTTCTTAGCACGTCTGAGGACAAATGTATGTTTAAGTGGGAGAGAATGTAACGACCCGACCGGTCGTTTTGAGCCCTAGTGCATCGTTCGGTGGTTTGAGGCCTTGAGCAGCTTCACTTCAGGTATTATGACTTGTACGCATGGTCGGAATTTAATTTCTGGAAGTTAGGAGTTGATTTGAAAAGAAAATTCTCATTTCGAAAGCTTTAAGTTGGAAGAATTGACTAAGGTTGAATTTTTGAGTAACGACCTCGGAATCGGGATTTGAAGGTTCCAACAGGTTCGTATGTTAATAAGTGTACGAGTCATATTATAAGTGATGTGGGGTCTAAGGAGAGCTCTAAGTCTAAGTCAAGTTGGAAATTACATGATAGACTAAACTTCCAAATGAGTACACACAAAACCTAACTTTGGACGAGCATGCCTATATATATATATGAAAGGAGTTATATGGTGGACAATCTATCAAATGAAAGATCTTCGAGTCTAGTTTCTAACGCTTTAAACCGTTCATCATTTGGATATTTCTACAAGGAGTTATGGACGTTTTAGTAAACTGGTAATATGAGGTACAACCTGCACACCACAAGGTATAATTTGCTGAAGCACCTGTGCCTATATAAGGCAGTCACGGGCAACAGCCATTTTTGGGGATTTTCTTGAGGTAGGGATTGGTTCATTCATGGTGAATTCGACCTTGGGGATTACTTAAGAATACAAGGTGAGTTGTTTTTGGATATTTTAAGTTAATAATATTCTATTAACACTAGTTTTAACATCCTTCAATCTTTGAAATCTCTAAAAATCTTTCAAGTTGTTCAAGAACACCAAAATTCCCAAACATTAGAATTTTAAGGAAAAACTTCAAGAAGGTAATACTAATGCTTCAAGCTCATTTCTTATGAGTCGGTAAGAGTAATTCTAATATTTGTTTCAAGTCGTTATGGTTGGATAATTGATTTCGTAAACCCTAGTTCATGGCATGAATAGTGTTCTTGAGAAAATGAGGGAAAGATAAATAGTGTTCTTAGAAATGAAATTAAAGGATGCAATGAACTTATGGAATTATTTTCTAGCTTAGTTGGAAGTGTTCAACTAAGTAATCACCAAATTGAATGTTTTAGAAATGTTGGTTAAGAAAGACGATGAATAGTAATTTGGCGGTGTTGGAGAATTAATGTAGTATCACTGATGACTTCAAATGGGTATTAAATTATAAGAGTAGAGTTGAATGTGCTAGTAAGTGAACCTATTAGACGATTTGAGCTGGAGGCTTGTAGCCAACTTGTGAGCCATAAATGGATATTGATAAATATTTTTGCGTCATATTTTGATTGTAATTGGGATTGTAATTGTAGATATCAATTTGTTGGTGGCGTATGAGCATTTTACTCAATGTTACGATGTCAGAGGAGGATTAAAATCTTGTGAATGTTAATAAAGCGAACACGAGTTTTGGAGCTCGATTTGGGTGATTTTAGAGAGGAATTTTTTTCCACAACTTGGGGTAAGTGTTCTTGACTCCTTTGTAATTATATTTCATGAATTTATTTTCAGCTTTTAGTGTATGATTATCGAATCTTCAAGAGAAATTGAAGACATTTCTATAAATTCATAAAAACGAATTTTCGAGTTCTGAATGCCGATTTGGAGTCAGATTTGAGTGAAATTAGTATGGTTGAACTCGTAATTGGATGGGTTATCGGATTTTATGAGTTTCCTCGGATTCCGAGACGTGGGCCCCACTGCCAACTTTTCGAGCGGAATTGGAAATTATTTTAAATTGATTAATTATGGGTATTATAACACATTTTGATTGGTTTGCACCTTGGTTGCATAGTTTTGGATCGACAAGTACTAGTTTGAAGTGTTAGAGTAGCGTTGGAGCTGGCTATGGAGCTTCAAAATGAGGTAAGTCTCTTGTCTAACCTTGTAAGAGGGAATTTACCCCTAGGTGATTTAAATTAATAATTATTGCTAATTATGGGGGCTACGTACGCACGAGGTGATGAGAGTCCGTGCGTAGCTAATAATATTGCTAAGTACGGGTAGTTTAGGACTCAAATCATGAATTACTTGTGATAATTGCATCTTTCACTTAATTGAAATATTGGAATTTTTGTTGTAAATTGTTAGAGGAAATAATAAGAGACTGAAATTTCACGTACTTGAATTTTTGCTCAAATTATTTAACCGTTGCTATAAACTGTACATCCTGGTGTGTAAATCTTAATAAATATAAATATATTCTCATTCCGGAGGTACATAAGAAAATGTTCTCCTTTCTTGTGGAGCAGGCCGAACACCTCGGCAGTATAGATGCATCTATGGATCGCGCCACACGTCCCTCGGCAGTGTACATGATACTCTGGATCGGGCCGAATGACCTCGGCAAACGTCGTGCCTAATAATAATAATTACACGATACTTTGCTATTTATTGCAGCTTCTGCAATTAATTAATAAATTGGAAATGGTCGCATTTGAAGGAATTTAATTATTTCTGTTGGTTAAAGAAAATTATTGTTAATCCTATAAATCATGTTGACTTAATATTTCTATTTTTAATATTATTGACCCTTAGTGAGTGTCAAAGTCGACCTCTCGTCACTACTTCTTCGAGATTAGGCTTGATACTTACTAGGTATACGTTGTTTACGTACTCATGCTACACTTGCTGCACATTTTTGTGCAGGTACGTATATGTCTAGTGGCCTTGTGGGCGCAGAGGTGTGGTTAATTCGGAGACTTAGGTGAGCTGCATTCTATATTATAATTTGCAGCCAGTAAAGTCTCCTTCAGAGTTATTTATATTTTTTCTGTCTAATTTGTATTCCAGACAGTTGCTGTATTTTGTTTTATATTCTTAGTAAATACCCATGCACTTGTGACACCGGATTTTGGGAGGATTATGGGTTGTTTTGTATTGAATTTGTTAAAAGTATTATTATTTACTCTATAAATACCCATTCTTTACTATGTATATTAAAGGAAAATATGATTTTAAAAGTAATAAAAATAAGAACCCAATTTAGTATTTATTGTTGGCTTTCCTGACAGTGATGCCCGACGCCATCATGACCTTAATGGATTTTGGGTCGTGACAACATGGTATCAGAGCACTAAGTTCACTTAGGTCTCACGAGTCATGAGCAAGTCTAGTAGGGTCTAGCGGATCGGTACGGAGATGTCTGTACCTATCTTCGAGAGGCTACAGGACTGTTAGGAGCACTTCCCTTCTTGATTCCTCATCGTGCGATGTTATTCCTTTCAGGCTTATGCCTTTGTTTTTTTCCTATTCAATCTTGTGCGACGTGAAACGCTTGTTATAAATCGGGAATTGAGGAATTGTAATGGTACTACATATGTGGTGCAGGATTTTTCTCCCTGCGTAATTGATTGGGCTACTGTCGTCGCCTTGCAGAATGATGTTCTGTCATTTCAGCTCAATAGCTATATTTCGGATGGTTTTGAGGCTATGCACAGGTTGCTACGATATTCATGAGTTATTATCTCGCGGAATTGATGTAATGGCGGGGTGCTCGTTTATGTGCCGACGTAGTGAACGACTTGAAAGAAGGTTTTTCTCAGTACATGATGTAGAGGTTCGACGTTTAATCCTAGCAAAGGAAAGGTAATCGTACTATGAATGTTCAGGTTTGGGGTTGATAGAGTAATGAGGCTTGATATTTTCAAGCGTGGTAGAGTTCTCAATTGTGATATGGTGTCATCGCCTTGTTAAATGCGTTAAGGTTCGCCGGTGTTATGGTTTTCTTCAACTCGGCTTCACGGCAGAGTCTTAGTAATTGGTGTAGGGGAAGCAGTTGTCAGAAATCGCGGTGTGCAATGGTTTAGGATCGAATCAGTGTTCCTAGTGTTGATGGCTCGAGAAGAATGTTCTTCGGAGAGGTTTAAAGATGGTAGTGATCTATTGGTTCAAGTGCTACAGAGACGGATTTTGAGTTAAGGCAACAACTGGGCAGCGGAGGATGATGAAGGACATATGGGAGGTATCTTGTGGTGGTTAAGTTCCTAGAAGGCCAAGTGTGAGAAACAGAAGTCGAGTAGTTGCTTAAAGGAGAGGGTTTGACCAAAGTGGGAGAGTGGCAAGGTAGCATATGGGTTACATGGTAGGATAACTACACATCTTGAGGAAAGTTTAGAGTGATTTGGAATTCATGTGGACAGTGACTAGGTCTACAGACTAAATTTAGAATGTTGGCTGTTATACTGGGGGAAGATTGGATGCAACAGAAATGAGTTTGCCTGATATGAAGAGGAGTGCAACATGACTTCGGGTTGGTATGTATTGTTTCACCTTTAGTTGATGTCAACGGGGAGTGAACTGACTTGTACAGCTGGTGAACGAGCACGGGCTTAGGATGGTTTATTAGTTTCGTGGTAATAGTGCTCGGTGCAGCGTTGTTGGAGGATGGCGGCATGGAATTTCCATAGGTGGGATATCTCCTGTGAGCAGGTTAGCGGTTGCATGGTGTTGATGGAGCTTCTACGAAGAATTTTACTAGCTATCCAGTAAGAGGTCGAATATGTGAATGTGCCTAGTGATTCAGAATGTTCATGAAATGTTTAACATAAGGATTTCGAGGAATTTGGTGGGTCGATTATGCCAGATTGTGTCAATGGGGGATAAGGAGTCTTGGTGGGTTCCGGAGTTATGTAATTATAGCTTCAAGCTAAGTGGAAGAGCCCCACTGTCTACAATCGGAATGCATGGTTATCTATTTGTGAGGTTTCTATTTATCGGTGTATTGGTGGGTCATTACAACTAAGGAAAGAAAACATCAGTAGTAATTTGAGCAAAGGATTTGGGGAATGTGTGTCATATTTGGCTTTATCAGTTCATGTTCAGTTTTGAGAAGACTCAGGGTTTATGCTTCATGTGGAGGTGATGTACAAGGAAAGTGATCCAGTCGGGTGCTTCTTTGAGAAGGTGTTCATGTGCTAGCAGGGCTTGGAAGTTTGATTATAGTCGAGACTAAGTCAGAGTGAGTGACTCTCAATAATGGTCTTAGTGGATTCAAAAAAATTAAGTGCAGTACCTAAGGATTTCGAGTCCGTAGTATGGTTAAGTATCGAGCTTTTGCAGCAGATTATGAAGGGGCTTGGAGTATTCTACGTTATCTTCGGGTTGCGGTGTAGAATTGGAGAAATGGAAGAAAATGACTTCGGATTCATAGAGGAATTATCACAATGGGTGTACCAGTTGAAGATGTAAATGTGCGCACAAGGAGGGTATGAGATGGTTTGTGGGTTTTGAGGCAATGTGGGCTCGTGAAATGGAGTCACTCGGGGCAAGTGCGGATTGAGTTCTATATAATTTGGATGGAGCTATTGTTATTTCTAAGGAAAATCTAGGGTAAAATTAGAAGCAGTCGGATCGGTTAGCAATGGTTAAATTGGCATGATGGTGGCAATGTCAGTTCCTTCAGCGTGTTAAGTTATGCATGTGATTTGTGGCGGTGCATGCGAGGCTTGATGGTCGCCGTAATTGATTTTAATTGGAGGTATTCGAGTATTATGACATGTTATGTGTAAATGGATCCCGGAAGAGTTATGGTGGTTTAGACCACTACTTGAGGATTTTATTTTCTGGGGTTATGGGAATTCAGTTGCGTGTTGCAATGGTTCTCCTGAAATGAGTTAAGTGAAAGGCTCCTATATGATGGAGTGTTTATTCTATTAGTGGTTCAGGAGTTATGATGGAATTCTTGTACTCTCGTGCATTGGCATGCTAGGTACAGTGAACGTCATGGGAATTGGAAGTTGAGGATCAAGTTTGCGGCTCGGTGTAGACAAGATTGTCAAGAGCTCGGATGAGCAGGAAATGATTCAGATGGTTAGAGTAAACTGGTATTGTCCTTAGCGTCATCTAAGATCGGTGTTATATGTACGAGGCTTTACGTACTAATCGCGGATTCCTAATTTGATTTATAGCATTAGTGTGGCCGGTGGTATAGACGTGCAGACTTGTTACCTGGTGCGGAAGGTCGTGGAAGTGTATCCCATAGGAAGATTGTATAAGTGTGACATGTAGTCACTTGATTGATTAAAGATGTAAAATGAAGCATGGAGATTGTGGTACTATCGCTAATGTGAGAATTTATTCTTGAAGGGCACTCAGTTCATTTGGTTGTGGACTACAAAATGTTTGTTTCGGATTTGACGATTATTCTTATGTGTCATGGGAAAAGGGGTTATTGTGGATCCTTGAAAGGTTATTAGCCCAGTGCGGTACGATCAGAATTGGCTTGAGGTCCGCGGATGGATCTAAATATGAATGTGGTCTCTATATCAAGCTGGATGTGTTCATTTCAGTATAACGTTGTTTTCAGAGGGGTCTTCAGGCCTTGGATGTTATTTTTGTTGTCGGCCCTTCCATGTAGTCTCTATTGTGCCATGTGGGTTTGAGGCGGTTTGATTATTCGCACTCGTATTGAGATCCCATATAGTTTGCGGTGTTATATGAGCAGCATGGCTCTCGAAATGCAGGTCAATTATTGCACCTTAGTCATGCTTGAGTTTTGTAGCTTATGGCGCTATCTGATGGTATTGTGCACTTGGTGTACTTATGGTTGACATTCGGGTATTTCGTGGGTATAAGCGTTTTGGATTGATGGGTACTTCCCTATTTATTGTCATGTATGGATCGGGTGGCACGCCGCCACGGGTATGTTGTTTGGATCGGGTTGCACGCCGCAGTGGTATCATGTGTGGATTGGGGTGCACGCCGCAACAGTATGATGTTGAGTACAGTTCGCCTATCTAATCTTGCGTGTCTTATTTCTCATGTTCTAAGGAAGGTTTATAACACATTTTCGGTTGTTTAAATTGCTACGTGGGTTGAGTAGTTCTTTCCAGAGTTTGTTTTTCCTTATGTATCACGTTCGAGTTTATGGCTTGTTGGCACATGGTGGCATCACATGAGACTTTTGGTAGTAATTGTGGTGGCTTATTACCGGAACGACTTGTGCTGGGTGAGACGATATTTTGGACATGGATCAGTGCGAACAGATTTATATGAGGCATATTAAAGAGCAATGTCGTTATTTGGTTCATCATGAGGTACCGGTTCTTGTCAGGAGGAGAGACTCCATGAATTGTGATTCGGAAGGTGGTTATGAGTTTCTACACATCCTTTCTGTTGTGGTAGTATTGCGAGAGTTGAAGCGGGACTTATATGCTTCGTGATGTGTTATGGGCATCAGATTCGTGGAATTGTGGCTATTATTATCAGAGGGTGTTATTATGGTCAGGTGAATTATGCAGTGCCTGGTATGGATTCAGAACAGGTATACAATCATGTATTGGTACATCGTGTAGTGATGGGAATGGTATTTATATGTTGGAAACAGACCTGGTAGAGGATTTCAGATGTTGAAATTTGGCTCTAAGGCTTATTTGACTAAATGAAAAGGAGAAATTGCGAGTTTGCTTGGGCTGATGTGCTCAACTGGGTTGTGGTAGCACAGGTAGGTGCACGAGGTGCTAACCAGTGATTTTGGACAACTCAGGAGCGGTTCTTAGCACGTTCGAGGACGAACGTATGCTTAAGTGGGAGAGAATGTAACGACCCGACCGGTCGTTTTGAGCCCTAGTGCGTCGTTCGGCAGTTTGAGGCCCTGAGCAGCTTCACTTCAGGTATTATGACTTGTACTCATGGTCGGAATTTAATTTCGGGAAGTTCGGAGTTGATTTGGAAAGAACATTCTCATTTCGAAAGCTTTAAGTTAGAATAATGATTAAGGTTGGATTTTTGAGTAAACGACCTCGGAGTCGGGATTTGAAGGTTCTAGCAGGTTCGTATGTTAATAAGTGTACGAGTAATATTATAAGTGATGTGGGGTCTAAGGAGAGCTCTAAGTCTAAGTCAAGTTGGAAATTACATGATAGACTAAACTTCCAAATGAGTACACACAAAACCTAACTTTGGACGAGCATGCCTATATATATATATGAAAGGAGTTATATGGTGGACAATCTATCAAATGAAAGATCTTCGAGTCTAGTTTCTAACGCTTTAAACCGTTCATCATTTGGATATTTCTACAAGGAGTTATGGACGTTTTAGTAAACTGTGTCCAGCAGGGGAAAACTGGTAATATGAGGTACAACCTGCACACCACAAGGTATAATTTGCTGAAGCACCTGTGCCTATATAAGGCAGTCACGGGCAACAGCCATTTTTGGGGATTTTCTTGAGGTAGGGATTGGTTCATTCATGGTGAATTCGACCTTGGGGATTACTTAAGAATACAAGGTGAGTTGTTTTTGGATATTTTAAGTTAATAATATTCTATTAACACTAGTTTTAACATCCTTCAATCTTTGAAATCTCTAAAAATCTTTCAAGTTGTTCAAGAACACCAAAATTCCCAAACATTAGAATTTTAAGGAAAAACTTCAAGAAGGTAATACTAATGCTTCAAGCTCATTTCTTATGAGTCGGTAAGAGTAATTCTAATATTTGTTTCAAGTCGTTATGGTTGGATAATTGATTTCGTAAACCCTAGTTCATGGCATGAATAGTGTTCTTGAGAAAATGAGGGAAAGATAAATAGTGTTCTTAGAAATGAAATTAAAGGATGCAATGAACTTATGGAATTATTTTCTAGCTTAGTTGGAAGTGTTCAACTAAGTAATCACCAAATTGAATGTTTTAGAAATGTTGGTTAAGAAAGACGATGAATAGTAATTTGGCGGTGTTGGAGAATTAATGTAGTATCACTGATGACTTCAAATGGGTATTAAATTATAAGAGTGGAGTTGAATGTGCTAGTAAGTGAACCTATTAGACGATTTGAGCTGGAGGCTTGTAGCCAACTTGTGAGCCATAAATGGATATTGATAAATATTTTTGCGTCATATTTTGATTGTAATTGGGATTGTAATTGTAGATATCAATTTGTTGGTGGCGTATGAGCATTTTACTCAATGTTACGATGTCAGAGGAGGATTAAAA
>AWOL01S0029045.1:86010-99349 GCA_000715115.1 Nicotiana otophora | reverse complement strand
AACTTGAGAGCCATAAATGGATATTGATAAATATTTTTGCGTCATATTTTGATTGTAATTGGGATTGTAATTGTAGATATCAATTTGTTGGTGGCGTATGAGCATTTTACTCAATGTTACGATGTCAGAGGAGGATTAAAAGCTTGTGAATGTTAATAAAGCGAACGCGAGTTTTGGAGCTCGATTTGGGTGATTTTAGAGAGGAATTTTTTGACACAACTTGGGGTAAGTGTTCTTGACTCCTTTGTAATTATATTTCATGAATTTATTTTCAACTTTTAGTGTATGATTATCGAATCTTCAAGAGAAATTGAAGACATTTCTATAAATTCATAAAAACGAATTTTCGAGTTGTGAATGCCGATTTGGAGTCGGATTTGAGTTAAATTAGTATGGTTGAACTCGTAATTGGATGAGTTGTAGGATTTTGTGAGTTTCGTCGGGTTCCAAGACGTGGGACCCACTACCAACGTTTCGAGCGAAATTAGAAATTAGTTAAAATTGATTAATTATGGGTATTATAACACATTTTGATTGGTTTGCACCTTGGTTGCATAGTTTTGGATCGACAAGCATCAGTTTGAAGTGTTAGGGTGGTGTTGGATCCGGCTATGGAGTTTCGAAACGAGGTAAGTTTCTTGTCTAACCTTGTAAGAGAGAATTTACCCCTGGGTGATTTAAATTAATAATTGTTGCTAATTGTGGGGGTTACGTACGCACGAGGTGACGAGAGTCCATGCGTAGCTACTAATATTGCTAAGTACAGGTAGTTTAGGATTCAAATCATGAATTACTTGTGATAATTGCATCTTTCACTTAATTGAAATATTGGAATTTTTGTTGCAAATTGTTAGAGGAAATAATAAGAGACTAAAATTTCACGTACTTGAATTTTTGCTCAAATTATTTAACCGTTGCTATAAACTGTACATCATGGTGTGTAAATCTTAATAAATATAAATATATTCTCATTCCGGAGGTACATAAGAAAATGTCCTCATTTCTTGTGGAGCGGGCCGAACGCCTTAGCAGTATAGATGCATATATGGATCGCGCTGCACGTCACTCGGCAGTGTACACGACACTTTGGATCCGACCGAACGACCTCGGCAAACGTCGTGCCTAATAATGATAATTACACGATACTTTGCTATTTATTGCAGCTTGTGAAATTAATTAATAAATTGGAAATGATCGCATTTGAAGGAATTTAATTATTTCTGTTGGTTAAAGAAAATTATTGTTAATCCTATAAAATATGTTGATTTAATATTTTTATTTTTAATATTATTGACCCTTAGTGAGTGTCAAAGTCGACATCTTGTCACTACTTCTTCGAGATTAGGCTTGATACTTACTGGGTACACGTTGTTTACGTACTCATGCTACACTTGTTGCACAGTTTTGTGCAGGTACGTATATGTCTAGCGGCCTTGTGGGCACATAGGTGTGGTTAATGCGGAGATTTAGGTGAGCTGCATTCTATATTACGATCCGCAGTCAATAGAGTCTCCTTTAGAGTTATTTATATTTTTTCTGTCTAATTTGTTTTTCGGACAGTTGTTGTATTTTTTTTTTATATTCCTAGTAAATGCTCATGCACTTGTGACACCGGATTTTGGAAGGATTATGGGTTGTTCTGTATTAAATTTGTTAAAAGTATTATTATTTACTCTGTAAATCCTCATTCTTTACTATGTATATTAAAGGAAAATATGATTTCAAAAGTAATAAAAATGAGAACCCAATTTAATATTTATTGTTGGCTTTCCTGACAGTGGTGTCCGGCGCCATCACGACCTTAATGGATTTTGGGTCGTGACATAAAATATAAGTACAGAAAAATAGCCCGACATCGGGGTGTCACTAAGTCATGAGCGTCCAAGTATTTAAAACTATTACAGCCAATGTCTACATATCAGTACAAAATGGAAAGAAATGTGGAAGGAGTAACAAGGTCCTGCGGACGCTGGCAGCTACTTTGCAGTCTCCGGAACTCAACAGGCCTGGACTCAACAATCTCCGTGCTCAGACACACCTGGATCTACACATGTAGTGTAGGGTGTAGTATGCGTATAACCAACTCAGCAAGTAATAGAAATAAATAAAGAATCGAGAAGTAGTGACGAGCTATACAGAATAATTCAGTTGATAATTTTCACAGTTAAGGGTAAACATGAGTAAAAGATCAGTTGCATAATTACCAATTCCAGCCAGACAATTATCAGCTAAATGCAGTAACAAAGTGAAATAGATGAAACCTTACAGACACTGTCACTCAAATCCTCAATAACTCGACATTCAACTCTCAGCCCACACGCTTAATAGGTACCTGCGCTCACTGGGGTGTTCAGACTCATGAGGGGCTCCTACAGCCCAAGCACTATAATCCGCACGGACAACTCATGTTCTGCATGGACAACTCATGTGTCATAGTATAAACATAAGGATCCGCACGGATAACTCATGTGCTATAGAATAATACCTCACAACCAGGCCTTCGGCCTTACTCAGTCATGAACCTCTCTAGTCTCATAGCTCTCAATAAAGAAAGGAAAAACAGCCCAAATCAAAGTGTTACGGTATATCATCAGGGAAAATAGCAGAGACTAAGGTAAACATGTAGCCTAAGCATGATTTCTAACATGAAAGGCAATCAAGTTCTAGTAGACAGGAATGTATATAAACACAAATAAAGGCTATTAGACTTAACAGTCTCCCGGGACACACCAAGTCTCAATTCCTCACGGCGTACATCCACACGCCCGTCACTTAGCATGGGTGCCACCTCTAAACAGTCACATTATACCGAACTCCGGGTTTCATACCCTCAAGACCAGATTTAAAATTGTTACTTACCTCAACAGTGTAGAACTCCTACTCCGAAATGCTCTTTCCTCTCGAACTGGCCTCAAATGACCCGAATCTAGCAACGAGCAATAAAAATACGATCAATATGAGCTAAAGGAATGAATCCCAAAGGAAAATACCAATTTATAGGCCAAATCCCAAAATTCACTCAAACTCGGCCCTCGGTCCCACGTCTCGAAATCCGACAAAAGTCACAAAATCCGAAAGCCCATTCACTCCCGAGTCTACCCATAATTCATCAAAATCCGACCTTCTTTGGTCCCTCAAATCCCCAAATTACTCTCTCCAAAATCCCAAGCCCTAACCCCTTATTTCACTCCAAAAATCCTACTAATTAGGTGAGAAATCAACGGGAAAATACCATAGCTAAGGATAATTAGGCTCAAGGAACTTACCTCAGTGATAACCCTCGAATTTCCTTCCAAAAATCACTCCAAAAGCTCCAAAGTCCGTGTTCCAAATTGTGAAAATGAGGAAAAATCTCAAAGTCCTCTTTTTATACTTTCTGCCCCGCAAAACCGCACCTGCGATCCAATATACGCACCTGCGGAGCCGCTCTGCGGTTGGGAACTCCGCTCCTGCGGAAACTCACTTAACACACTGGCCCCGCACCTGCATCCCAAGTCTCGCACCTGCGGACGTGCACCTGCGCATTTTCCTCCGCTTCTGCGGAAACAACCAAACTCCTCACTTCCGCATCTGCGACTCAGCCTCGCATCTACGGACTCGCAGATGCGACCACTTCTACGCACCTGCGGTTCCAGCCCAGGTCCTCCATGTCCGCATCTATGGCTTACCAAGCGCACCAGCGACCTCACACCTGCGGCTCCCCCTCCGCAGGTGCGGAAATACCAGTAGCAGCATCTTCAGTTGCATTTTTACAACTTCAAACAATCCGTTAACTACCCGGAATCACCCCGAGTCCCTCGGGACCTCAATCAACCATACCAACAAGTCATATAACAACATACAAACTTAGTCGAGCCTTCAAATCACTCAAAACAACATCAAAACACCAAATTACCCTCGGATTCAAGCCTAAGAACTTCTAAACTTCTGAATTCCACAAACGATGCCGAAACCTACCAAACCACGTCCGAATGACCTCAAATTTTACACACATGTCACAAATGACACCACGAACCTATTCCAATTTCCGAAAATCCATTCCGACCCCGATATCAAATTTTTCACTGCCTACTGAAATCGCCAAATTTCCAACTTTCGCCAATTCAAGCCTAATTCCACTACGAACCTCCAAATCACATTCCGGACGCGCTCCTAAGTCCAAAATCACCTAACGAAGCTAATGGAACCATCGGAAATTAATTTCGAGATCGTTTACACATAAATCAACATCCGTTTGACTTTTCCAACTTAAGCTTCTACTTTAAAGACTAAGTGTCTCAATCCACTCTGAACCACTCCGAACCCGAACCAACTAACCCGGTATATCATAATATAGCTGAAAAGCACAAAAAAAAAGCAGAAATGGGGAAGGCGAGGCTATAACTCTCGAAACGACCGACCGGGTCGTTACAATTCATATATAGAGTTCACATCCAAGATATTATTAAGTGAATTGTAGTTATATTCCATGATAACTTTAAACAATCATTGAAAATGTGATTTGAAAAGATCTTTAAAGCCTAAAACTAATGATAACACAAATTACGTTTCTATTACTTATCGTTTCTATGTAACTCAATTCATAGAAAAATCTCTAAACAATTACGTCATATTTTGTTAACGTAATATATTTATGTATTAGGACTTAAATATTAAGACTTCTCACCTAGTACCTAGTTTAAAAAGGAAAGATTTAATAATCAAATTTTGAGTTGATTTCAAAGTGCTAATATTTAGAATCCTAATTTTTGAAAAGTGAATATTTCAAAAAAGAAAAAAATTAATACACAAAATATAATTGGTTTAAAACTCCTAAATATTAGGAAAAACTATAAATGACTATTTTGTTTAATGTGAAAATATATTGTAAAGGGTAAAAAAGGCGAATGACATTTCGCTAAGGGCCTTCGTGCTTTTAATATAGTACTAGTATCTATGAACGTGTGTTGCATGTTAATAATGGCACGTGGTGATTTAAACATTTATTTATATGAAAAAAATAATAAAATTTAATTAATGAGATAAATTTTATGTATAATAATACAACAATCATCTAAATGCCGAAAAATATTATTACATTAGCATAATTTATGAATTTAAAATAAAAGGACATCATCAAAACTTACACAAATGATCAATTTTGGCATGTTAGTTAAATAATGATGTATAATATTTTAAAAGTATTTAATGTGATGGTATCTTAACGAACACTTCTTTGTGGATAATATTTTTTTGTGTATGTTTCCTCCTAATGCTTTGGTTACTCTGCCTTAACCAGAACTCTTGTTGTCGATCTTGATATCCCTCTTGAAAGTGCAACATACAGTTGTTCGTGCAAGAAAACATATTGCGGTAAATATAGTCAAATATTTAGGGTCCTTGTGCTTTATTTATTATATTTGCAAAATATAAACATATTAAAAATTATTTTCACACAAATTTAAAAGGATATTCTTTAGTTTCGGAAGACGAAAGTTGAATTCAGGGATAAGAATATACTTAGAAGCACATTGACCAGTATCATAATTTTTGCATGTATGACGTTATTGTCAAAACTTCTATATACCATTTGTGTGCTATTACATAAGCTATTCGGCGTATCTAAGTCTTTCAGTAGCATGACATGCATGCTTTTCTTCAAAATCAACCTATATACAATGGAAGATCAATTTTAACTTAGTCTATTATATATGCGGTGATACTAACATACGTAATAAATAATAAACTTGACAACAAACATGTGTGGTAGAAGGCCATTTGGTATTAAAGTATTTAAGTATTTTTCTTAATAGTAATTATTGGTATCATTTTCTACTGAATCAAAAATAGAAAAATATTTTATTTTTACTATAAAAATTTGCAATCAACCTTTTATTTAGTTGATCAACATATTCATTTCTGCTAGCTAAGATATCTTTTTAATTGTATCATGCAATTTGCACAAATTACGTTTTAATCCAATGATAGAAATATTTCTCTTATTAAATGCACTACTATTACCATTGAGATTGATAATCAAGTGTTCAGGAAGAATCAAATCATCTTTTATTAGATGGTCTTCTTTATTTCTAACATGAAGTAAGAAGACACTGAACACTGGATCTGTTCTTACTTTATATTTCTTGTTAACTTTGGCAAGCTAGCTTTTACAGTCTCTGCTTTTGTCGATTTTGGAACTTGACATAAATTACTCCCAAACCATTAATTTTTCACCAAACAGTTCATTAATATCCAATATATGTCTAGAACTCTGGCAATTATTTCGATCGTTTGACACTTAGCCATAAGTGTTTCATCCCATGTTACCAATTTTGCTTTGCTTATAAATTTAACACAATTGCTTTGCTTTGATATATTTGTGATGGTTATTTAAGTTGTTTGAAGAGGTATATCAAATCTGAAGTGAGTGGTCTCACAATAAAATCGTTATTGGTACACCACTTGCTATTATTGCTAACAGTGTCATGCCTCTCGATATAATATTTGCAAGTAATACATGACATAGAAATATTATTTCGATTTCACCGGAGGCATTTACAAAGAATAATCCTATTTAAGCAGAGCCAACTCTTTATAATATAGTCTTGAAAACTTATTCTTGTTTAGTATTTAGCTTTGATTGTGCTTACTCAGACACTTGTATAGCATTTTGATTCTTAATAATATACTAACATTTTTACTTTGTGTTCTAACGCTCTTTTTATGGAATAAATTGGTGTACCCTAAATTTTGTTTTTAAACTTGAATAAGAATTTTTACTCATATGATGAATTTAAAAAATAATTGAATTGGATTCTCTCACTAAATAATTAATTAAAAATTTTAATTATTTAATTTTAACATAAAAAATAATTTATTCTATGCTGATTCAGATCTTAATATTAGTTCATATCTTGTTTTGAATGTTTAATCATAACTATAACTTTATCCACTATAAATTTTATTTTTAAAAAGTAAAGATTGATTTGACATTTCACTTTTAGATTTTTATGTCCGTAGAATCATTAGTAGTATTGACTCTTACCAACCATTTTTTCTCTTTCTCACATATTTATGTTCTTAAATATTTTCTTAGTTGTTGTTATTAATTGTGTATTTTTTAATATTACACAAAAAATTGATTAAAAATTATTATTTGAGTAGAAAAATAGTTCAAATATAATATAAAAATATATTATTGTTGGGGTATTTTTTCCCCCTCAATTTCAACTCTTTATGCGGTCCATTCAATATTACTTTTTATTTTTTCTTGGTATTGGACATTATGGAGTGACAATGTATTGCCAATATGGAGGATTCTTATGAAATTGATTTTATTAAATCTTCATACATATTTTTAATAAGAATTTAATAGACAAAATTTTATTAATTTTAAAATATTAAATACTAAAAATTAGCATAGAATGTATTGTAGTCCAAAAAATAAGTTATTGCAATTATATCTTTTCCCAATGAATTCTTCCGTTTAATATTTCAGGGCTATTTTGGTATATTAATATTGTATTTATGCTTGTATAATAATATATGCTCTCATTTTTTTAAATGGATTTGGACAATATAATACATTATCAAATTAAATTAGTAATATGATACTATAATACATTTTCAAATTAAATTATTAATAGAAATTTTTAAGAAGTATATCCTAAAAGCAACATGATTACATGACTAAAGATATTTACTTATTCAATTTTATATGAATTAGATGGCCGGAAAGTAATTATACTAATATGATTCCTAATATATAGTATTATGTCTTAAAACTAATATGATTATAATGCTAATATCTAGAATTCCGGTTATATCCTTTTATTATGAGTTATTATGCTTAATATTATAAGGTTATTTTTGTAAGTCGACATTATATTTATGCTTTTATAATAACTAATCTCTATGTATGTGCGTTGCACATAAATCTTAAGTCAATTATTTATGTGACAGAACATTTCAATTTTTATCTTATATAATACTACAATCAATATAACAACTTAATGAAACAAATTAGTGTGCGTTTGCAGACACCATATTCATCATCACATGTTTTACGTCACTCCAAATTCTTTTACCTCATATTAGCATCAATCATGACTTTATTAATCAACTATGTTTATATCGTTAACTTTCTATTTTTCACCTGTTTTTGGTTCCAACATGCAGCTAGAACAAACTCCCAATAACTACATCATCCCGTATAATAAACATCTATATATCTCAAATTTGTTACTTCTAATTATCCGATATCTTTAAAGAAGAAACTTAAGTTGTTACTGGCCTTCCGATAAAATATTACATACGCTCAAAAATTATTGAAAGCATATCTACAATATTACCGACTTTAATAAAAAAAAGTAGTTATCTTTTAAAAAGATTGAAAATTCAAAAGAAAAATTAATTGCTATGTTCGATGAGAATAGTGAGAGAACTTCACTGGACACAGATGTTACATAATAAAATAAGCAAAGAAAATATGTCAAAATAAATAGAGTGCCCTAAATATATGAATCATTAAGCAAATTAAAGCGAACTTTCTCATCTTCCATAAAATAAAAAGATAATATAATTAACATCAAAGAGAATATTACATGAGCTTTAATATTAGAAATAACACATACCTTGACCCTCACTCTAATGAGCCAACAGTATTTAGTCCCACATAATTTAAGGGTTTCTTTCTTTTTTATGCGCAAGAAATACTATAAAAAAGAAAAGGACATATACTATAATTTTGATTATTAATTGGATAAATAAAAAAGATAATTTCTCAAGTAGAGAGAGAATACCTTGACGCATAATCATTTGGTTATGTTTGAAACTTGGAGAACCAAATTAAGCAATAGACCTTTCGCCAAACCAGATAGAATTAAAGATCATATAATAGAAATTGTTCCCTTGAATACCTTGGACATCCAAAAGTCTATATTTCGTACTTTATATTTCATAAGATAGTTCTTATACATCTATGATGTCATCACAATATGAATAGAAACAAACACAACCTTACAAGCAATAACAACAATTATTGATCGTACCTTTCTAATACAAGTAGGATCAACTTTGTAGGGTCGGTGTATGTGTAGTTTAAATAAAAAGTAATTACATCATTCGGTAATTTATAATTAAATCCTTAAATTATACAAATATTTAAGGACATAAAAGTCGATCAATATTTCAGGGATATTTTAATCGTTCAACATTTAGCATAAATTATTCGTATTTTTATAGTAATATAGAAGATATAGATAGATAGATAGATAGATAGGTATACATATAGATAAATAGATAGATAAATATATAGATATAGATATAGAAGATATAAATAGATAGATATAGATATAGATAGTTATAGATATAGATAGATTGTTGCACATCATGTACACGTGACAAATAAGAAGCTTAACACAATAATCTTTGAAATTATTCTTTTTTCTCTTAAATTAAAAGTTAAAAAGCGCTCGAGGGAAACCCAACTGGGCTACCATTTTTCTCAATCTCTAAAGCCACATCGTCGGAAATTTTTCATAATCTCGCCGGAAGAATGAGACGGCCGGCGACTATGAACGTCGACGCGATGACTCGGAAAGTCGCCGTCGATCATCGAATTCCTCTCCGCAATTACTATCGAATCGCCAATAATCTCCTCCGACAGGTTAGCTCTTTTCCAATTGATATACTTAGAACTTTCAATTTTGCTTTTAGTTTGTAACTCATTTAATATAAGCTGTTAAAAGTGTAATATCTTTACAAGTATAACTATAACTATAACTATGCATTCTGCTCTATTTGGGCCAATTTCATTCCAACAATCAAAACCCCTATATTTGTTTGCTAATATCCTATGCCAAATTGATTGGGTTGAGCTGTTTATTTGATTTTTCAGTTGGACTTTTAACTAATTACTTATATCAACTGGTAAAGGAGGAAGCTTGGAGGAAGCTACAACTGTAACTTTTCCTCAATTCCAAACTAGTTAGTTTCAGCTATAAGAATCAACGAAGTTCGATTACTTCGTTGTTACGAGGATAAAGCTGGAACCTTTATCTTGTTATATAGAGGCTATGTGAATTTTCTTTATCGAATTCTTTTTGTTTGATCCGTTTCATTCTGATATGGGGCAAGTCCCAACTCTTTCATTGTTATGACGATAAACCAGATGTAGAGTTATTGTATGGCCCAAACCCTATATTTGTCTTAAAAAATTAACTTAATATGTGCAAATTATTAATAGAACCCAGAAACTCCAAAGAGCTAGAATCCAGAATCCGGAATCCATAAACTTCAAATCCTGGATCAAGCTGGAACCTTTATCTTGACAAATAGTCTCTCTTTGGATTGAGTTTTGTGATTATCTTGTGGTTTGTTTACAGGCCAATATTCACCGTGGGGAGAAGAATATCATAGACTTGTATATAATACTAATGAGATATTCAAGGTGAATGATACTGTGCTGCTTTTACTTTATTTTTGGTGGAATTGTTTTCTAGATTTTCAGATACTTTTCTTTTGCTAGTAATAAGTAACTTAATGGCATTGTTTGTATTATTGTATTGCCAGTTTGGTTACTGAAACAATACCCGACCATCGAGACTACCTAGCTTTGCATCCAGAAGAAAGAGCATTATCGAAAAGGGTCAGTGTATCAGTTTATTGTCCTTAATGGTCCTCTATGCTGTGTATTGATCATTCTTCTGGATTGCGATTTGTTCTTTACGTGATCTGGATACAATTTTTGTTTTCTGCGTCAACTTGATGATACTAAAATTTTCAAGTTTTGTTGTTTGATTGTCTCAGATGCTTTCAACAGTGCTAGATGAACTAGAGGGGTTAAAACCGGAATTCCAGCACCAGCGGAAAAGAATGGATAAAGCTCAAGCAGCAACTCAAACTTCCCAACTTAATAATCAGGAGAACCCTCCCTACAGATCAGTTGGAAATTCTTTAGTACGGCCCTATACCAATAATAAAGCATCTTCTGATTATGACAATAAATGGGTATGTAACTACTTGCTTTTATTTTGAGTTTTGGGGTTTTGTTTGATTTGTTGTATTTTGTGCCATCAATTTCTTTCACTTTATTTTCACTTTTTCCTTCTTTAGAAATTAGAATGGAAAATAACTTGTTATTTATATATGCTCTTTGCTGTCTCATTCATTAACTAGAGTTCAGGATAATTTTCTCTTTGCTGAAGTCATAGTTTCATAATTCTTTCTCAGACTCAGTAACGGACATTGTTTCTTTACTAGCTTGAAAGCCTGTGATTTCATGTCCAGCATATATTTGGTTTGCACGATTTCTCAATGTCTTCTCATTTGGCCTTGTTTTGCCTTCTACACTTTTGCTCTCCTTATGGACCACAAATTTGTATGTGATAAAATTTCAGGCCATCAGCAATGCACCTTCATCTTTGTGGAAGCAGAATGAAGATTACTCTGGTGTTTCATCCTCGAGTTCGATTGATATGCAGTTCCAGAAGCTGTGAGTCCAAATTAAGAAAACTACCAATGTCCTTTCTTTTGTGGTTGAGGGGGAGGAGGGGTGTTCCAGAGGATGGAACAATATCTTTAAATAACTTGTTCGTCTTTGTTATCCAGTATCCTTGCTGTTTAGGCAGATCTGGTGCAGAATTGAAATTGGTTATTAAGTTACTTTTCCTAAAGGGTTGATATCATCGAGTTATCCTCTAATAATGTCAGTTATTCAGTCTATAGTATCTGCAAAGTTCTTTTCTCCTAGGGTTTAAATTTTTAGCAATTAAGGTACTTTATAGTACCTGGTTTTAAGCTTTGCTGGACATGGTGCAGTTTTACAGCTTGCTATGAAATTCATGTGTTTTAAATTTACCTGAAAAAGTTTTATCCAGGTTAAGAGAATTTCTTGCTCATGCAATACTGTTGTCATCAGGAAGAAGTGTGTGGAAATATCACTTCTTAAGCAACACAGCTAGTCCCTGTATTTTCGGCAATTTAACTTTAATCTTACAATGTTAATTCCCATCTTGATTACTGTGCTAGTCAAGCATGGACATTTTAATTAAAACGGTGGGAGTTTTATTTTCTTCATGAAGTTGTGCGATTCCTCTGAATGTCTGTTGCATAATAGTGTGCATGATAACAGGAAATTTCTTAATTACCTGATGTAATCTAACTGATTTTTGTATAAACTTATTGTCAGATCTCTCAATTTTCCTGTTCCAAAGCAAGAAACACTGTCAAGGCACTCGCTTTTAGGCCCAAATGGTCTTCACGGTCAATGGTCCCGACCTAGTTCCAAGATAAAGGTATTGTTGAAGTTAAATGGTAGTTTCTTATCTTACTATAAACTTCAGCCTAAATCAACTGACCTAATTTGCTTTCTACAGGTGAATTACCCAGCAAATGCTGATTTAAGTTCAAATGAGCTTTTGAGGTTAGGGCCCTTCCAAAGATTGGTTATTGCTAATTCGGCCTACTCTGATGTCTTGCAAGAGAGTTAATTAAATCAGAGTGTCACTATTCCACAGACATCTAATTTGTATGTTCTTAATTTTCTGTTTCTTCAAGCTGTGTTTTGGTACAAAATTTTGAATGTTGTCGTGCTATTTTTATAGCCTCAATCAGGTTGGTGATGATGGCTCGTTCGTGTCTAATGACACTGGCTTGAAGGTGGATAAGTCTCCTATGGAATCGATTCTTTCTTTGGATGATGGACGGTGGTTACACCCTTCTGAAGATTCTTGTTCTCCAATTTTTGATGATATGCGGAGTGATCATATTCCTTTAAGTAACTTAAGGCAACCTTCGCCGCCTCCAGTTCTGGCGCAAATACAACAAGAATTTCGTCCCATATCTCCATCCAAAGTTGCAGATCCAAGACCTGGACCAGCTAAGTCCTTTCAGGATGGGCCACCTGGTTCAAACTCTTATCAACATTTGCATGTTGTAAGTTGTTTTATTTTACTTCATTTAGGTTCATGTATCTCTTTGACCCATAAAATCAGAGAGCAACCTTCATCTTTATAGAAACTGTTTGAATTGGAGGATTTTTAGTCGTTTATCGATCAGCTTTGCTTGATATAATTTGCACTAGTATAACCCTCGTTATTTTTCTCTTACACTGCAGCCAGTGAGACTGATGGAAGATTTCTTAAGATTAGCTCGAGAAAATACAGCAAAGAATTTAGAAACTTGTGCTGTTCTTGCTGGTTCACTGGTATGGAGCAAAATGCTTGGTCTGAAATTTATAAGCTCTATTTATCTGTTGTCTCATATGCGTGGTGTTTTTGTTTTGTATTTCTTAACTTGCAGAGGAACCGTGTTTTTCACATCACTACTCTTATTGTCCCAAAGCAGGAGTCGACTTCTG
>AWOL01S0029045.1:60596-85779 GCA_000715115.1 Nicotiana otophora | reverse complement strand
AACAGGAAATTTCTTAATTACCTGATGTAATCTAACTGATTTTTGTATAAACTTATTGTCAGATCTCTCAATTTTCCTGTTCCAAAGCAAGAAACACTGTCAAGGCACTCGCTTTTAGGCCCAAATGGTCTTCACGGTCAATGGTCCCGACCTAGTTCCAAGATAAAGGTATTGTTGAAGTTAAATGGTAGTTTCTTATCTTACTATAAACTTCAGCCTAAATCAACTGACCTAATTTGCTTTCTACAGGTGAATTACCCAGCAAATGCTGATTTAAGTTCAAATGAGCTTTTGAGGTTAGGGCCCTTCCAAAGATTGGTTATTGCTAATTCGGCCTACTCTGATGTCTTGCAAGAGAGTTAATTAAATCAGAGTGTCACTATTCCACAGACATCTAATTTGTATGTTCTTAATTTTCTGTTTCTTCAAGCTGTGTTTTGGTACAAAATTTTGAATGTTGTCGTGCTATTTTTATAGCCTCAATCAGGTTGGTGATGATGGCTCGTTCGTGTCTAATGACACTGGCTTGAAGGTGGATAAGTCTCCTATGGAATCGATTCTTTCTTTGGATGATGGACGGTGGTTACACCCTTCTGAAGATTCTTGTTCTCCAATTTTTGATGATATGCGGAGTGATCATATTCCTTTAAGTAACTTAAGGCAACCCTCGCCGCCTCCAGTTCTGGCGCAAATACAACAAGAATTTCGTCCCATATCTCCATCCAAAGTTGCAGATCCAAGACCTGGACCAGCTAAGTCCTTTCAGGATGGGCCACCTGGTTCAAACTCTTATCAACATTTGCATGTTGTAAGTTGTTTTATTTTACTTCATTTAGGTTCATGTATCTCTTTGACCCATAAAATCAGAGAGCAACCTTCATCTTTATAGAAACTGTTTGAATTGGAGGATTTTTAGTCGTTTATCGATCAGCTTTGCTTGATATAATTTGCACTAGTATAACCCTCGTTATTTTTCTCTTACACTGCAGCCAGTGAGACTGATGGAAGATTTCTTAAGATTAGCTCGAGAAAATACAGCAAAGAATTTAGAAACTTGTGCTGTTCTTGCTGGTTCACTGGTATGGAGCAAAATGCTTGGTCTGAAATTTATAAGCTCTATTTATCTGTTGTCTCATATGCGTGGTGTTTTTGTTTTGTATTTCTTAACTTGCAGAGGAACCGTGTTTTTCACATCACTACTCTTATTGTCCCAAAGCAGGAGTCGACTTCTGATTCTGTAAGATGAATTTTATGTTTCATCTATAGGGATATACTAGATTTATGCTTGAACTTTACCCCTAATATTCAGAAAGCAGAACTGACCGTCCTTCACGGCCGGAAAAGTATAAGTACAGCATTGAAGCGTCTTTGCATCTTGAATTTGAAAAAGCTGAACCAAGCTTGTAAATTTCAGGAGCTTTGTCTCTTTAAGATTACTTATGAAATTTGCACTTTTGGATTTAAATATCCTGAAACATGGTGAATTTCTGGAAAAAAGGGCTCATTGTGTTTTTAATTCCCTCTTTCATAATAAAGTATAGGAGAAAGGTGAGAAATATTAACATTAGTTGGTAGTTTCTGCATTTGCTGCATTTATAAAAAGGAACGAAAAATCTAAGAAATTTATGCTTTGCTGCTTTAAACCTACAAAGAAAATAGTTCATACAAGTTAAAAAATAAAACAGTCAGATATGCTTAGGTAGTAATGCTTTTGACGTCATATGGAATGGTTTAACCTTGTTTCTGAAACACTGCTTTTGATATCCAGTGTTCAACATTGAATGAAGAAGAAATTTTTGAGGTTCAGGACAAGCTCTCTCTCTTTCCTCTTGGTTGGATACATGTAAGTGTCACAAGTAGCTGTGGCTATATTGCTCGGTCAACATCAGTGTGTTACTGTTGAATTTGAAATTTTGACCAACGAAGTGCTTATGTTGTGTGTGGAATTGAGATTAGTAGATGAATATAGAAAGGATTAGTAGATGAATATATTTCAGCCGACGTTATGTTTTGCTTCTTTCGAATTGTTTGGAATCTGTTTAATTGATGCCTTCATATAAAATATGTACTTCTCTGTCTCTGTCTTGCACGAATTTCCAGTGGTGCAACTATCCATCTATACTTAAAAGACTCAAATCCTCATTGTAACCAATCAAATGTTTTTTTTCTTTTTATCATTGTTTAATTCTAAAGTTACTTCATTTGCGTTGCATAATAAGGGAACTCTCTCATGGTATGTTGACACGGTTGATGGTTCTAATTTACTTATTTAAATTCCAAAGATATTATGGTGATGCTAGTGACAAATTTATATTTTTGAAGAATGTTGGCTGTGCATGAATTTCATTATTTGTGAAAAGTTTAGTGTGTTACTTTTGCTTGATTGTTCTATGCTCTTCACATATCTTGCCTTTCTCAAGTTTTCTTGATCAGCTGCATGTAATGGTAGTAATTAGCTATAAAATTAGCTGCATGTAATGATAGGAAATTAGCAATACCAGACTTCTTTGTCTTACTTTAATGATGTAGTGCCAATTATTCTTTTTTTTTCTCTGACTTACAGGTCATTTCATGTGATATTAAAAATACGATAATAAATAATCCAGCTTGCGTAGTTTTGGCCTTCCATTTTGGTATATACTCTTGGTTTTTGGGTTAGACTCGGAGTCTTTCACATGGTACCACAGACCTTTCTTATTTTACTTTCTCAAATGTAGATCATTAGATACTCTCTCGTTCTCTTCCCCTTCCATATTCTAAGTGGTACCTCAAGCAAATTTGTTCTTGAACTCGTAAGTCTGCATTAAATTTCATGTGTGAAGCACACAAGGGTGTGACCAATCGGTCAATGAAGTGGGTGAAAAATATGGGAGACCAGGGTTTAACTCCTAAGTCCTAACAGAGACAAAAAATGTAAGTGATTATTTCCCATTTGCCTCAGTTTTGGTGGGCAATGTTATCATGTACTTGTGTTGGTGGGAAGTAACATGTATACGGTGAAATCGTTGAGGTGCGTGCGAGCTGACCTGGATATCGCCGTTATTTAAAAGAATTCATATGTGAACCTTAAACTCGGGTTACACGTGTTCAGAGGTATGAGTTATAGTGTCTCGCATTAGGCATATAAAGCATCTAAAGGGGTTTATAAAGTTTTTGAACACTCTACCTGTAGCCTTGAGGTTTTGGATTGGGTTTTCAGCTTCTTTCATACTCTTAGGGGCTGTTTGGTTTGGATTGTACTAGATATAATCTTTACATAAACATCAACATAAGTTTATACAATGGTTGATTGCGATTTAAGGAAATAAGCATTAACTAATACGTTTGGTTGCTCCTTTTTGTTTTCCCCATAAATAATACTTGCATAACATAAGTTATGTGGGAATCTAGGTATTACTTTGTGCGAGATATAATGTGGAATAAGAATGTGAGTATTAGTAATGCATGGATTAAAATGCTAAAATGACCAAACTAACCCTCATACTAATCAGAAGATTTTAATTTTGTTTTAAAAGGTAAACAAATAGTTTAAAGTATACATTGTAGACTAATGTGCAACATATCAAGCTAAACATTCAATAAGTAATTATACAGTCCCTGCATTACTAATTCCCCCATTATAATACCTGCGTTACTAATCATTGCATTATTAATCCTTGCATATTTTGTCTCAAAACCTAACGACCCCTTAAACTTCTATATTAGGCTAATCGTCAATGGGATTTAATCCTAGTTGGAAGAGAAATTACCAAAGGCCTAGCATTCCTTCACGCTAGGCGCCAATGAGGTTTTTATTTGAGAGAAAAAGAAGACTCTCTTTCATATCAATTAAAAAAAAAATAGAGACTACTCTCTTTCACATTCAGGAAACTACTCCCAGAGATTCTTTCGTCGGGAAAGATACAGGAGCTTTTGGATTCAGGAAACAACTCCCAGAGATCTTTTTTCTTTGGGAAGATATAGAAGCGAAACAATCAACCTTTTGACACTTTATTAGGGGATCAAATTAATATCAAATAGAAATCTAAATGGGGCGTAGTCAGCGAAGGACAACTCAATACCCCCATTGAGGTCAAGTGGTAAGGCAATGGGGTTTGGTCTCGCTATTCAGAGGTTCGGCGTGTAACTTGTTCATAGGTCATTACTTGTTATGAAACTCATGTGAATTTTTTATTTCATAATTGGCTAAAATCTAGGATGTTGAAAGAAAAGGATGAATCATTTTTTTTTTTGATAAGGTAAGAAAAGGATGAATCATATACATAAAAACCTGCAGAATGATGTAAATGCACCATCTAAGTTGCTTGTCTTCTCGTATCTTGATATGTTTAGTACCGTTGTCAATGAATTGTTGTGTTTCTTATTTGTTTGCAGACACATCCTTCACAAACCTGTTTTATGTCATCAGTTGACCTGCACACTCATTACTCATATCAGGTAATAAGCAATGTTCTTGTGTTATTAACCTCTGGATTTCAATGGGCAGGATCTAGATATGTCTTCTTTTTTTTCTTGGGAATATATTGGTGCATATAGTTTTCAAATTGTTGAAGCCCCTCCACTCAAGTCTAATGGTGAAATGATAGAATGTAACTTTACACATATCTAACAATTGGTGGTTTCTTATTGAGGTGTGTGCATTAAGCATATTTTACTTGTGTCAGAAGGCTTTGCTATAGATTGTAAGTCTTTTTGATTACATGAGAAGAACGTATGTGAAATTATCTAATCAAAGATGTTCATTCCGTGTTCATAGAAAGGAGAGATGGTTGGCATCTCCCCCGACAGGGACGGGAACAGCCTTCGGGCTTTACCTGTTACCAGACACATCCGGCCTTTTCGTCTTTCCTGAGCCGAGGGTCTATCGAAAACAACCTCGCTACCTTCAAGGTGGGGGTAAGGTCTGCATACACACTACCCTCCCAAGACCCCACTTGTGGGTACACTGGGTTTGTTGTTCAGCTGTTGTTAAAGATGTTCATTTCATAGGATGAAAATTGATTTCTGACTGTTCTTCACCAAAAGTACTTTCTTTTGACTCTTGACACTGTTTCTTTCGGCTCATTTTTGTAGATTATGTTGCCAGAAGCGATTGCAATAGTGATGGCTCCTACAGACAAAGCGAGGTATTATGCCATTATGTCTCTGGTATTGCTCAAGTAGCTGTTTAACTGGAAAAAAGGTTCCGCTGGCCATTATTTTTCTTTTAATATGATTTCTGATATACGTTGTGCACATACGCGCACACACACACACTTCTCTCTCATATACATTACATGTATATGAGTGCTCTTATATTTAGATTTGCATTTTGGTTTTTATATTCAAATGCGCAGTGGTATCCGTAGTGGAATTTTTTCCCTAAATAATACTGTTTTGATTCTTAATTCCAGCATTAACCGGGTCTGGGGGCTAGCTCACTTGGTGAGCTCCCTGCCTTCCACAGCTGAAGTGGAGGGTTCAAACCCCCATCTCCCCGCGCGCGCTGATGTAATTGAAAAAGATTATATTCCATCGTTAATTTGAAATGTTTTCTGGAAATGTAAGTCTTGCCTGGACTAAGCTCACTTCTAAAGAAGTCACTTAATTATTGAAGGGCTTCAACTGAGTCAAAATTCTGATAATTCTAGAGTACTAAGACCTATAAAGTTGAAAGATCAGGGTACATAACCATATACCATACATTATTGAGATGTTAGAAAGGCCACTAAATGGATCAGAGACTTCTAAATCCTGATTGCAGTTTCACTTCCTGTGACAGCCCTCATGGTATATTTCATTTGTCTGATCCTGCTGGTGTGTCTGTTATCCGGAATTGTCAGCAGCGTGGTTTTCATCCTCATGAGGAGCCTGAGGATGGAAGTCCGATATATGAACACTGTTCTCATGTCTATATGAATGCAAACATGAAGTTTGATGTTATAGACCTTCGTTAACCTTGCAATTTTATGAACCTTGGAAGGACATATAGGAGTAAATGTTACAGAGATGGTTGTATAGAAGCTTGATGTTATATACCTTGTAAATTCATTAATGGGGATCCAAGAACACAATCTTTATTTCAGACGAGCGATTGTATTTTTTTTTCCCTTATTATCTTAAGCCGAGAATTTTATGTTATCCATTAGGAATGAGGGCTTTTGGTTTCGCAATTCACATTGTTTCTCTAGACCATATTGCCTTGAATTTATTATTCATGATAAACAGCTGTTGTAACCTGAGCAATCTAATGGGATCTTTATCAATCTTTGCAAGGCTTAAATTCACATGTGTGCCTTTTGACATTTTGGAAAAAGCTACCAGTGGATAATTTTTTGCTAAACGTGAGACTTCTTAAACTCACTTTGTTTACCTTATAGTTTTAGTGCCAGTTTGTCAAGAAGTTGAATAAGCTACATTCGCAAAGGTATAAGATTTTAAAATAGATTGCGATAAACAAGTAAATACACTCAAATGTTTCATTATTATTTTTTTAGGAGAAGGACAAACGTTTTTAGTGATGCTGCCTCCAAGCATGTTCTATCAGTGTAGGAAGTGCAAGGAATCCAGAATGCTAACGGTTTATAAAATTCCAAAGAGATGGCTTTAAACATGTGCGTCCTTATATTCGAAATTCCAAATTTCATTCCCAGTGATCATTATGATTAGACACTCTCTGGTACAACATCCATATTTAAGAATAAAAGAACTTCAAGCTAGTGCTCAACGATTGAAAAACCATTGCTATTTGCTGCTTGCAGCCTCGAATATCATTATTCCATCTTTCCAATTATGATTGATTAGCTTCTTCCCTGGTGCTAACAGTCAGTTGTTCTTCATTCCATTTCTGCCTTTGAGTACTTTCAAGAACTCGTTATCTTTGCTATATCTTTGAACAGAAGACTACTAATGGATAAGCAGCTTTATCAATTATCACCACCAGTCCTATTATATCCCAAATAAAAAGTCTTTGGAGGGAAATGATGTAGAAATCTTAAAACTTTAAATATCACACTTTACTATAGCTGAAAAGAAAGAGCAACCGCTAGACTAGCGACGCAATTGTCTCTTCGCCTTCACTCAGTTCCTCCTCCTCCCGATCTTCCCTCTTTAAAACACCAGGTAAAGTCATTCCAAAAGCATCTGCATTAGCTATAAGAACACCGCGTCTTCATATTTGCTTCGTATTCACTTCCTTCTTATTTTACAAAACAAATCTTCAGTAATCCTATTTGATTGCACTCTTCTTTTATATACAATCAACCATTCAAACCAACGATTGTATCAGAATGCCTTCTTATTTGAAGAACCAATTAAAGACTCATTTGAAGTTTAAATTCGAAATCTGAAAATCTTTAGTAGTTGTTTTCTTGGGATGGCGGAAAACATGTGCGAGCCCCATCTAATGGAAAAATAAAATTCAATGAGGATTTGGTTCATTTGACATGTACATGGGCATCCCGCGTTTCGATATTCTATAAATTTTTATGTAACTATTCATCCTTTCGATATGAGTTGCACACACATTCGTTTTAAGCAAACGGATAAACAGATGATCCAACTTTACTACATAATTGTTTTTTTTTATTATTTCTGGTTGGAATTCATAAGAAACACCTGGACAAGGCTATATACAAAGTTTGATAAAAAATGCGGGTGGTTTGAATTGGTGTGGAGTCACAATTCAAAGCTGGAAAAAACGACAAGTATAGCCATGTATACAAAATACATGAATATACAGTGATATACATGGATACAAAATGTATATCCATGTATCCCCATGTATGTCCATGTGTATACACCGATATATATGGATATACACAGATATATACCTCCTACATACAATCATTCCCAACCCAAGACACCATCGTCTTTCCAGTTAAACATCATTGTAGCTCCACCGTTCAACCACTATTATCACAACAACCAACACTGGTACCTTTATTGACAAAAGAAGAAGCACCTCATTTGCAGAGAAAAACATTTGCCTACAATGCAAGACATTAGCTAAAGCGGGCAATAAAATGGGAGTTGGGCCATTTTGTGCCAAATATTAGGCCGGAATGGGCGGTTCTAAGTTCTAAAGATTTAAAGCTTAGAAACACGTTAGAACGTTTTTTCTAAATGTTCTAAAGATTTAAAACTTAGAAACACGTTAAAACGTTTTTTTCTAAAAAAGATATTTGTTTCTTCTCTTTCATGAGATTGCTATGAAATTTTATGTATATTGAAATAAGACAATAAAGAAAAGAAGAATATTGCACTAAGATATGAAACTTCAGGACCAAGAAACTCTTCATTCTTTTTTTGAGGTCGGAACGGATCCTTATTCACATCAAGTGATCGAACAACCATCGGAGTACTTAATGGATGCGCTCCATCTATATAAAACTGTTTCAATACCTTTTATGTGCGTCAGACATTTTAAATCATTCGAAAATTTTCATGTGTATCTCATTATCAAGTGAGCCATAAAGGTAGGATATAACCATATCCATTAAATGCAAGTCAAGCTTTTCATGGACAACAAAACTAATGAGCTAAAGTTATTACATCCATAAAAGGTGAATATGTCTCTTCATAATCGACATCAGTCCTTTATGAAAATCCTTGTGCAACAAGGAGCGCCTTATATCTTTGTACTTCATTTTTCTCATTCCTCTTACGTACAAAGACCCATTTATAGTTAACAGGCTTAACACCGTTAGATGTTTGGACTAGAGGCCCAACAACTTTACGTTTCACAAGTGAATTCAACTCTGATTGGATTGTTTCTTGCCATTTTGGTCAATCAATTGTCGACATTCTCTAACAGATTGAGGTTCAAGATCCTCAGTATCTTGCATAATGCGAGATGCAATATTATATGCAAAGATATAATCCATCACTATATCCAATCGATTCAAATTCGTCTCAATATCGATTGGATTTATTGACAGTTCCTTATTTTCTTGAGTCTCAGGCTCATTGATTTCCTCATGAGTCTCAGGATTGGTTAAATCATGGATTTCTTTATGAGACTCTTTCATAGTGTCATCTTGATCATCGTAGAACCCAACGGTCTGCCACGCTTTAGGCGTGTTTTTGACTCATTAGCTATGACACTAGAAGACTGTCTAACAGGGACATCAATACAGATTGGAACATTCTCTACAGGGATATGTGATTTTATTATTCTTTTCAGATCCGTAAATGCATCTGGCATTTGATTTGTTATTTTCTGCAAAAGATTATTTTTTCCAAATAGAGGCACGTAGATCAAGATGAGACAATGATGAATTTTTCACAAAATTTTTCGTTTGATTTCACCATTTTCTCCCCCTAATTTTGGGAAAAAAGTATCATTGAATCGACAATCTGCAAATCGAGCAGTAAATAAAACTCACGTTAATATTTCGAGGTAGCGAATAATGGAGGGAGATTCAAAACCAACATATATTCCTAATCTTCTTGGGGAACACATCTTGGTGCAATATGACTGTGCTACAGGCACATATACTGCGCATCAAAAAAATTCTTAAATGAGATATATTAGGTTCATGACCTAAAACTAATTGCAATAGGGATATTTATGATGATTTGTTAGTGTGAAACGAACTAGCATTGCTGCATGCAAAATGACATAACCCCAAACAGAAGTGGGCAACCTCGTTTGCAGGAGTAAATGGTCTTGCTATCAATTACAGGCACTAAATCAAAGATTCTGCAAGGCCATCTTGAGTGTGAACATGAGCTACATGATGTTCCACTTTTATCCCAATTGATAAGCAATAATCATTAAATGCTTGGGATGAAAACTCTGCAGCATTATCAAGTCGAATAGACTTAATTGGATTACCAGGGAATTGTGACCGTAATCGAATTATTTGTGCCATTAATTTTTCAAACGCCAGGTTGTGAGATGACAATAGGCATACATGAGACTATCTAGAAGATGCATCTATTAAAACTATAAAATATCTAAACGACCCACTAGGTAGGTGAATAGGTCCACAAATATCTCCTTGTATACATTCCAAAAACACAGGGAACTCAATCCCAACCTTTGTTGGTGATGGTCTAATAATTAACTTGCCTTGGTAATGAGAAGTGCAAGAAAGTTTATTATTTAAAAGAATTTTTTAATTATTTAATGGAAGCCCATTTGAGTTTTCTATAACTTATCTCATTATAATTGATTCAGGATGTCCCAATCGATCATGCCAAAGTACAAAAGCATTGAAATCAGTAACATTTTAGTTTACGATAGAATGTGCCTCAATTGCACTAATTCTTGTCCAATACAAGCCATAAGATAAAGATGGGAACTTGTCAATAACCCTTTCTGGCCAGAGACATTCTTGGTAACGATGAGATATTCAAGATTATTCTCATCTATTGTCTCAATATGATATCAATTTTGTCGGATATCTTTAAAACTCAACAAGTTCCTCCTGGACTTGGAGGAGAATATTACATTATCTATGATAAGTATTGTTCCCCTAGGCAGAGTTAGAGTAGCTCTTCCACAACCTTCAATTAAATTACTACTACCAGAAATTATAGTAACATCTGCCATACACATACTTAAACGAAAGAAATATTTCTTCTCTTTGAATATTGTATGTGTCGTACATGAATCAATTAAACAAATATTTTTATAATTGCACTTTGATCCAAGTTTTCTTCGACAGATATCCATATTTGCTTCCCATGGTTTGACATATAAAAGGAAATATACGAATAAACATTAGTATTTTCAGAGAAAAAGGAAAAGAAACAAAGTTAAATCAATGATTCAATAATGACTTTTTAATGCAATTTTGAGCAAACTCTGATTATGATACAAATAATTACGTAGCTAAAAATAATACAATTATGAGTACACTACACATGTGACTAATACAACTACAACAAATTTATTTCCATGTATACGATATTTACTTTTGTACCGGTTTAAACTCTTAGATTCGATCATATACTACTATAATCTTGTTAAGCAACGCTTCATTCGATCTTGATGGCTCGTAAACAGTAATACATTTTAAAAAGTCTAATTACTGGATGTATTTTTGTACTATTCACTGTTTATTTTTCAAAGTTCCTATTAATTGATACTGACTGAAAATTACAAAATTTTATAATTTTCAAAAGAGGACGCGTACTTCCTTGGGGTATGTCACATATCACTATTGTCACGTCTTCGAAACTCATTTAATATCTTACCGGTTACTAATTTATTATTGGTAAGCATAAAGAGGCCAAAAAGAAAACAAGATGACAAAGTTCAACGAGATATCACTGGAGTTACAATCACAAATAACTAATTACCCACATGTATTATGCAATTAGGAAAAGGTAACAGCGTGCTATGCACCAAAACATATTATTATTGATTTCTTTAAAATGAATACTAAAACTATATTTAATCGAAATGAACTAACACTGTTCCATAAAATAAGTAATACTAATTGATACTAATGGCTATTACTCACGTAAAGAACTGTGATTACATGATATTTATTCACTAGTTATTATAAATAGACAAAAATAAAAATCAAACTACTCAATTATCTTTAACCACCGATCCATCACCAATCAAGTGGTCTATTTTTCCATCAGGGTGCTCAAATAGATCTGCCACATCCAAGCGGATGATGTCAAATTTATTGTCAGAGATAAAATTAGATTCATGGCCTTTATTCTTTAAAAATGCTTGATAAAGCTCAACCAAATGCCTTGGTGTACAACAAATATTTGCCCAATGCCCTTTTCCACCGCAACGATAGCATTCAGTTTTTGAACTCTTTGCTTTTGGCTTCTCATCTTTCCCTTTCTACTTTTAGTGGTTATTTTCCTTTAGGGGATGATTAGCACTAGAAAAATTTCTTCCTTGGCCACAACCACGAACAAGGCCACGACCTTTTCCACGCTTAGCATAATGAAAATACACCTCATTCAGTTCGGGCAATGGTGTAGACCCAATGGCTCGATTATCGTGATTTCTCATGAGCAACTCATTGTTTCGTTAAGCAAGAAAAATCAACTCAGAGTACTTCTTGAAACTTTTCTATCGATACTACTATTGCAGGACCATATTGGAGGCATGAAAAGTTGTGAACGTTTTTTCAAGTATATCATAGTCACTAATATTATCTCCACAAAATTTCAATTTAGAAGTAATTCTAAACATCGCCGAATTGTATTTAGAAATAGACTTAAAGTCTTGGAGCCTCAGATGAGCCTAATCATATCGTGCTTGTGGAAGTGTGACTAACTTTAAGTTGTCATATCTTTCCTTTAATCCATTCCACAAAACAAGTGGATCTTTGATTGTGAAATATTCTATTTTCAACCCTTCATCAAGGTAATGGCGTAAGAAAATTAAGGTCTTAGCACAATCTTGGGTAGATGCTTTATTTTTATCTTTAATGGCATCTCTAAGACCTATTGTATCTAACTGGATTTCAACATCCAACACCCATGATATATAGTTCTTACCCAAAATTTCAAGGGCAACGAACTTCTGTTTCATAATATCAGTCATAGCTAAAAGAGGAAAAGAAAGTTATACCTTAGTCTTCTCAAAGAGCTTCTTAAGACGGTAGAGTCTCGTGCTGATAACGTGAAATAAAACAATAAAGAAAAGAAGAATATTGCAAAGAAAGAGAGAGAATTCTATTGATTTGAGGTGAATTATAATGGGATAAAATCCCTCTATTTATATGGAAAAATAACTTAGTCACAAAGCAACAAACTCTCTAAAAAATAGACATTCACCTATAGTACAATTCTATTTATAACATATATAAATTTATTGAATATGGCAAGATTTTTGAATAAGCAAATAGTGGAGAAATTTTACTTAAGAAAGCAAGAAATACTTTTTGGTTTTAGTGCAGAAATTTGGAGAAGAAGAGCGTTTTTGAAGGAGAAGAGATAAAATAGTTGGACATGAGAATTTTTTCTCTTTTTTTTTTTTTTAAATTTTTCATATTTTTTCGAAATCAGCGTTTATTCATAAAATTTTCAATTTTCACTTGATTGGAATTTTTTGAAATTTTGAAAAATTTCAAAAAGTTATTTTTCAAAATTTTCACTCAGATTACTCACAAAAATTTCAAAAACAACCCAAAATTATATTCATGTCCAAACACAAATCTAATTTTCAAATACCATTTTCACTTAAAATTTTTTTCATTTATTTTTGAAATTTTACAATTCTTATGTCCAAACGCCCACTAAAAGTAATTTTTGTTTGCAGAATCAACATTAATAATTTATATAGAAAAAGAACCAACTTATATTGAAAGGATGCAAACGTACAACTCCTTATTTAAACATGTTTTTATCTATTTAGCAAAATTCCAGCAGCTACTGGATTCTCAAGCACCACCTTCTTGACCTAAACACTGCATCAGGGGCGACTCAAGCTCTTATGTGTCTTAAAGCTAAAATTTAATATGAGGTCTATTTTTTGTTTTTAAAAAGATTATAATATATATTTTTATTTGAATTCAATTCTTCTAACCTTTTGAGATGCAAAATTGTTAATAATTATTTTTATAGTCGATCTCTTCCAATAAATCCTTTTCAATTGATATTGTAGCAAATCTTGAGACATTGTTGATCTTAGCTAAGATTTGATAATTTTAATTTTAAAAAACTTCTTCCCGTTGAGGGAACTGTTATAGAAAATGATAACACTATTCTTTAAGCAATATAAACATTTGAAAAAAAAAAAATCAAGCCCTTTTATTTGGTTGAGTATATAGTATCTTCTACTTGTACTATTTTTTCTTATCAAATCAATTTCAATTCAAGTGCTAGAAAAATTATTGATACTACCCATTTTTAAGTAAGTCAAACTGTTACTTTATTTTTGTATCTAAAAACAATTCTTTCCTTTTATATGAAAATTCTACTTTTATACTAAAAAATCTAAATTATATTTCATTTAAATAATTATATACCTATTGTTTCTAGAAAATGGGTCCCCCAGATTTGGCCTAAGGCACAAGCTTTATTAGCTAAAGCATTAGAACCGGCCCTGCACTGCACGTTACAATGATGTGCACTGGATCTCGGGAAGTAATAACTCCACGTTAAAGATAATTGAGCGCCCATAATTTATAAATTCTGTTAGTGACCCCTACGTTTTTTTCTAATAAACGTATAATGGATATTATCAGCTTAAATTACGTTGACATTTTCACTGGATTACGACTGCTTGAAATTTTCTTAGGCTATAATTTGTTTTAACAATTTCACGTTGTTTGAAAGTTATTTCACTTATCTTAGTGTTAGGTGCACTGGTCCTTCTTGCCCAGAATAGAAGAAGGGTGGATAAAAATATTTTCCGGAGTGTTAAGGATTCACTGCATGAAGAAATTCGTAAAAATTGCACGGACGACCTATTTGGTCGCCCCCATTTAACCTATACCCACTTTTTAAAAATATTTTAATTTGTACCCACTTTTTAAACAACTTCAGACCTCTTTCTCCTCCTCCTTCTCCTCCTTCGTTTTCTTCTTCTTCTCCCCCTTCTTCTTCTTCTTCTTCTTTGGGTGATATTAAACAACTTCAAGGAACTCATATTTCTGAATACAAGTAGACACAACTGCATCTTCTTCACATAAAGCGAAGCTCTTAGATTCAGGAAACTTGGTTTAATTGATGATTTGTCAGGGAAGCCACTATGACAAAGTTTTGATGAACCCACTGATACCTTCCTTCATGGTATGAGGATGGATGGCGGGAAGTTCAAGTTGACTGCTTGGAATATTACCCAAAAGGACCCAAGCACTGAAGTACATCCTCTAGGAGCTGAAGTTCAGCAAATACTAAACAAACTTCAGCTCCTAAAATGCTGAAGTTCAGCAGATACTAAACAAACTTCAGCTCCTAGAATGCTGAAATTCAGCAATTACAAAACAAAAATTTCAGCCAAAATTGCTGAAGTTCAGCAATTATTGAACTGAAGTGCATCCTCTAGGAGCTGAAGTTCAGCAAATACTAAACAAACTTCAGCTCCTAAAATGCTGAAGTTCAGCAGATACTAAACAAACTTCAGCTCCTAGAATGCTGAAATTCAGCAATTACAAAACAAAAATTTCAGCCAAAATTGCTGAAGTTCAGCAATTATTGAACTGAAGTGCATCCTCTAGGAGCTGAAGTTCAGCAAATACTAAACAAACTTCAGCTCCTAAAATGCTGAAGTTCAGCAGATACTAAACAAACTTCAGCTCCTAGAATGCTGAAATTCAGCAATTACAAAATAAAAATTTCAGCCAAAATTGCTGAAGTTCAGCAATTATTGAACTGAAGTGCATCCTCTAGGAGCTGAAGTTCAGCAAATACTAAACAAACTTCAGCTCCTAAAATGCTGAAGTTCAGCAGATACTAAACAAACTTCAGCTCCTAGAATGCTGAAATTCAGCAATTACAAAATAAAAATTTCAGCCAAAATTGCTGAAGTTCAGCAATTATTGAACTGAAGTGCATCCTCTAGGAGCTGAAGTTCAGCAAATACTAAAAAAATTTCAGCTCCTAAAATGCTGAAGTTCAGCAGATACTAAACAAACTTCAGCTCCTAGAATGCTGAAATTCAGCAATTATAAAACAAAAATTTCAGCCAAAATTGCTGAAGTTCAGCAATTATTGGACTGAAGTGCATCCTCTAGGAGCTGAAGTTCAGCAAATACTAAACAAACTTCAGCTCCTAAAATGCTGAAGTTCAGCAGATACTAAACAAACTTCAGCTCCTAGAATACTGAAGTTCAGCAATTACAAAATAAAAACTTCAGCCAAAATTGCTGAAGTTCAGCAATTATTGAACAGAAGTTTTCCATTGCACTATGAACTGGAGTTTGCGTGATTGTCTTTGCAAGTCAGGCCAAACTTCAGGCAAAAATATCTAAAGTTTTGCTTTGATAAGGCTACACTTCAGGCAAAACATTCTGAAGTTCAAACTTCAGATATAAATCTTTGCTACTTCAGGCCCGTATGTCTGAAGTTACCCGAAAAGTGGGTACGCTTGTAATTATTTTTTATAAAGCGGGTATAGGTTAAAAAGTAACCCAAAAATTGGGTATAGATACAAATCCCCAAGAAATTCACATCTCACAAATGTTATCTGAACAATCTTTTGAGAAATCTGGACCCAACAAAAATAAAGAAATCTAACCTTTACGAAAGGTTCATGTACTATTTTAAAGATTTTTTCGTAAAAAATTTGCACTATGTTATTTTAGGATGCACCTAGATACAAGAGGAGGGTGAATTGTATCTTACCAAATTCTTCGCCTGTTAAAGACCTAGTTCTTTAACATAAGAAATCTAGACACAAATAAAGAGTAAAGCGCGGAAATTAAATAATACAATAATTTTTACGTAGAAAACCTTCTTGTTCAAGGGAGTAAAAACCACAATCTATCCTTGTAGGATTTGCATAAAAACTTCACTAGCTTCAAAGAGCGATTTTATGTTACAACTCAATAACCAAAAGGACTAACTCTAGAACCTTAACTCCTACAATCAACCCAATTATAGCTACCCCTTTCAAGACTAGAAACTCTAGTCTGGATAGCTAACAAAATCTTCAGATTTTGATAACCTACGATTATAAATACGTTACAATTGAAGAGCAATGACTCAAACCTGAACAACTAAAGAACTTAAGCAACATTGTCTTCTGGACCTGGTTTTTCAGCTGAGCAGCTTGAATACCTAAAATACCTAAAATAATTCAGTCCGCTCTTAAGGATAAATAATCCTAAAAGGATTCTATTTTATTTCCTTAAAAGACTCCTTCTCACACTTTTTATTTTCATACAATTCCCATAATTAATGAATCCTTATTGACCACAAATTCTCCAACTAATATATTCCTTGTAGCCCACGATTAAGATCCTCCTGACTATCAACATGAATCGATTTTCCATCTCCAACCAACTTACATGAGGAAACAACTTTCAACTTTCGATCGATAGACTTCAAGAGATCTGGTTCTTTCATAGCTATTTATTAATCATAAAAATAATATATGCTCAGCTCAACAAATTTCTCCTTTTTGATGATGACAAACCCATGTGCAACTTTTTGCATAAGAACCAGTTTCATAGTTAGCATTTGTCCTTCACGACGTCTGTTTTGCATAAGTGTAGGAACTCACCTTTCATTCATTGCAACTCTATAGATAGTTAGACGTAAGAACTATGTTGGTTCAAAATATTTCCTACAAACAGACAGATTAAAATAATTTCATCAAGTACATAGAGACATATATAAAGAGACCAAGTTCGTTGATAAATAACAAAGAAATATGTGCACATCCTTAACTTTTTCCTTTTAGCATCATCGAAAAATAAAGCGTCAGTAGAATCATAAGTAAGAATTAGCAATATCAAACTCATGGTAACTTGGGATATACTAACATGCACATAAATCAAGAGCTCAAACGTTGAATATAAGGATATTATCCATGTGTGAGAACTCATCAAATCAAAACTGAAATTTCCATTAATATCGAACCAATTAAGCCTCAAAGGCCCAATATAATAAAGAATTACAAAAACCTGCTAACATTGCCATTAAAACAAAGAGTACACAGAAATAACAACCAGACTAGTTATAAAAGGGACTGGGTTTGGACTGGGCTTAAAAGGTGACCAGGGACTAGGTTGCTTTCCATTTGACAGAGTGGATGCCCTTGATATGTGCTTGATCATTATCAAGCATCTCCATCACCGACAGATCTAGAGCAGTAGCCTCATTTCTCCTTTTTGATCCAGATAACACACACTTATTCACAAACTCATACAATAATTTATGAATCGGGTTCATTTCCCCCTTGTACACCTTGTTGGCCTATCATGGTCTCTTTCCTACGTGTACTTGGCAGTCAAGTACAACTTTTTTATCTCCTCTTATTCTATCTTTAGCTAGTTATATTTGACATAAGTGTCAAACTCATTGGTAGCATCCCTCAAGATCTGTATTAGCTTCTCATCATTGAAGGTTACTTCTACTCCTTTCACTGTGATACTCATAGTATTATTTTCCAACAATTGAAAGTTGGAGTAGAACTGGCACACTTCCTCCTCATTATCTACTGGAACTGCACCAATAAATATATGAGTCCACTTCTGGAATTTCAGCTTCTCCACTAATTCTTTCATCCATGACTCTCTAACAATCTTCGGGTCTATCACCCTTCCCTTTAATATAGATAGTCCACTGAACTACATACCTTTTCTAACATAAGCAACCTTTTCTTCTGTTTTTCTTCTTATTTTGGAACTGCTCCCTTCCTTAGAAGGATCAGTCTCCTTTCTTTTAGTATGAGTCCTCTTCTTCTTGCTAGCAGTTCCAGATGAACTTGCTTTCTTCTTCCTTTTCAGGCGTCCTTTTCGAAGTAATCCTTTTCTTTTTGCTAGCAGTTCCGGATGCATTTGTTTTCTTCTTCCTTATTATAGGGACCTTCTCAACCTCTTTTTCTTCATCACTTTCCAGATCTATAGCCTCCACATCAGAGGGCTCATCCATCATCCTAAACTCTTCACTCTCTTTTCTCTTTTTCTTGCTTGCTTCAGCAACCTTCTCAAGAATGACTTTCTGTTTACTCCTAGTGGTAGGAGCTCTTTTATTATGTGGTTTCACTTTCTTGGAAAACTGTTTTACCCTCTTCACGATGATCTTAACATCCTTAGCCAATAACCTTTTCTTGTTATCTCTTACCCTCTCAGCCATAGTCAAGTTGTCATCTTCCTCTTTCTCCATGTTCACTCCTTCCTCTTCCTCTTCTTTACCAACTTACCCCTAAGTCTCAGCCAGACTGACACCCAAAGAATTAGGTTCTTTGTCAGCCTCTATTGCATTTTCAATCTCACCAGTAACTCCACTCATAATAATTTCCTTAGTACCCTCAACATCTCTAGAAGAACCTGATTTTTATCTAGGGCTTCAAGGCAACACCAACGCCTTCCCTCTTACTCATATCCTCATCAGTTTCTTTTTCTTTCTCCCCCTCTTCCTCTACTATCATAGTTTTGTTACTGTCTCCACTAACCTATGTGGCCTCCTCCCTGGTAGTAGGTATAGAATTCTTTTATTCTTGAATAGGATTAGGGTATTGAGAAATTTCTGTTTGGGGTCTTAAGGGAGAAGCATCACCAGCGAGTTTGATGTGCTAAGTTTCAGAAGAAACAAATTGGGAAGGATTTGGGTGTTTGACATTATCGGGTTATTAGAAATTTAAAAGATTCTAAATTTTAGGGGTTTTCTTGCTTTTTCGGTTTAAGCATAGAGATAAGAAGATTTAATAGAGAGACTTGTGAGGGATTAGGTGTGAGAAAGGGAGTTAAACAGGAGGGGGAGGGGGACATGATTTGATAGTTCTTGACCAACTCAGTCAAGGATTTAATTCCTAACTGATTCCTAGAGAAAAATGGATACGCCCAAGATTTGAATTAAAAAACTGGTGGTTTTGATTGGCTTTAATTTGGGCAACAGAGAAGTGTAGTTAGTAGTTCTAGGAATATATTTTTTTCACGCGGACTGATGGCAGTTATGATTACTCTTTTTTATGATACAAATATGATCAAGATTTGATTTAAAAATATGGGTTTTATGACGTGATAATTTAACAAGTTAATACAACTAATTGCTAGAGAGAAGGTACATACTTGAACGTCAAAAGAACTAGATTTTTTGACTGATTCCCTCAATATGGTAGGGTGTCTTCTAAGAATAGGGATAATATCATTAGACCTTGTCTAAGCTACTTGACCATGCCATGTATGCGTACCCGTTATAGTATAAGACTAAGTTAGATATTTTCAACACTTAGACACAATAATTTAACATAGTTAATCATTGAGGGAATCAAGAATATGCTTAGTTTAGCATGATCAATCCAAGCTTCAAGTGGTTCCTCTCATAATAATTTGTACTCAAAGTTTTGGTAAATATATTCGCAATCTGCTCTTTAGTCTTGCAAAACTCCATAGATATATGGCCTTTCTCCATATTGTCTATCAAAAAATGGTGCCTAACATTAATACTTTTTGTCCTCTTATGATGAACCGAATTCTTTGCCATGTTCACAACACTTGTATTATCATAGAATATTAGAACATGTTCAATCACCATACCATATTCTTCTAACTATTGTTTGATCCAAATAGTTGGGCACATCACGAGGCTGCAACAACATACTTAGCTTCTGCAATTGACAAGGCCATAAAATTGTACTTTTTTGATGCCCAAAAGATCAAATATGAATATAGAAAGTGAGACATCACATATATGATATTCATATCCACCAGTTACTCAACATAATCAGCATTTGCATATCCCACTAAATCAAAAGTACCACCTCATCTAAAGAAATAGGTCTTGAGTACCTTTCAGATACCTCAAGAGCCTCTTTATAGCTTTCAAATATGACTCTTTGGAATTTGATTGGAACCTGGCACAAAGTCCAAGACTAAACACAATATTAGGTCTACTTATAGTTAAATACAATAAAGATCCATTCATACTCCCATATAACTTTTCATCAATAAATGAGCCAGATTCATCCATGTCCAACTGAATAGCAATAGCTATAGGAGTATCAATTATCTTTGCATTGTCAATTTCAAACCTTTTGACCAGTTCCTTCATGTACTCTTGTTGATGTATTATCATCCTGTTCTCAGTTTGCTTAACTTATAAATCAAGGAAGAAGTTTAGCTCTCCTATCATTCTTATTTCAAACTCACTTCTTATTAGTTTTGCAAACTCTTTACACAAGGATTCATTAGTAGCTCTAAAACTGATATCATCAACATAGATCTAGACAATTAACAAGTTCTTACATGTCTTCATCAGAGATTGAATTTTGTCAATTTTACATCTTGTGAAATTGGAATTAGATATGTGTTAATGTAGAACGGTAGGGTAATTGCCTATGCGTCGCGCCAATTGAAGCCCCATGAGAAGAACTATTCGGTACATGATTTTGAGTTTGCGGCTATTCTCCATGAGCTCAAAATTTGGAGAAACTACTTGTACGATGTATCATGTGAGATTTACACTGACCATCAGAGTCCTCATCATCTATTCAAGTAAGAGGATTTGAATTTGAGGCAGCGGATGTTGTTTGGAGCTGTTAAAGGATTATGATATCACTATCTTGTATCACATGGGGAAGGCTAATGCGGTAGCGGATGCTTTGAGTAGAAGGCGGAGAGTATAAGGAGTTTGGCATTTATTCCAGTAGTGGAGAGATCTTTGACCATAGATGTTCAAGATTTAGTCAACAGATTCGTGAGATTGGATATTTCTGAGCCTAGTAGAATTTTTGCTTGTGTTGTTATGCAGTCGTCTTTTTTTGAGAGCATTAAGGCTCGCTAGTATGATGATCCCCATTTTCTTGTCCTTAAGGACACGATGTTGCGAGGTAATGTTATGGAGGTGGCTATTGGTGAAAATGGTGTATTGAGACTTCAGAGCCGGATTTGTGTTCCTAGTATGGATGGTTTGAGGGAGTTGATTCTTGAGGAGGCTCATAATTCATAGTGTTCTATTCATCCAGGTGCTACGAAGATGTATCATGACTTGAAGCAGCATTATTGGTGCCAGATGATGAAGAAGGACATTGTTGGTCTTGTTTCGTGGTGTTTGAATTGTCAATAGGTCAAGTATGAGCATCATAGACTGGGTGGTTTACTTTAGAGGTTAGATATATCGGAGTGGAAGTCGCGTTACTATGGACTTTATGATAGTTTTGTCACAAACTTTGAGGATATTTGACGCTGTTTGGGTCATTGTGGACAGATTGACCAAGTCTGCGCATTTCATTCTAGTTATGACTTCTTACACTATAGAGAAGTTTGCTCAGATCTACAAAAGAGAGATTGTCCCTTTTCATGGCATGCCTGTTTCTATCATTTTGGATCAGGGTGCGCAGTTTGCATTTTATTTTTGGATTAGCAGTGCATCGTGAGTTGGGCACGCAGGTAGAGTTGAGCACTGCATTTCTCCCTCAGAAGGATGGACAGTCCAAGCAGACCATTCAAATCCTTGAGGATATGTTGAGAGCTTGTGTTATTGATTTCAGAGACTAGTGGGGTTAGTTTCCACCATTAGCAGAGTTTGCTTACAATAACAACTACTAGTCTAATATCTAGATGGCTCCATATGAGGCATTATATGGGAGGCGATGTCGTTCTCTGGTTGGTTGGTTTGAGCCTGGTGAGGCTAGGTTGTTGGGTTTGGTTCGTGATACTTTGGAGAATGTGAATTTGATTTAAGAGCGGCTTCGTAGAGCACAGTCCATGCATAAGAGTTATGCTTATAGGACAGTTCGTGATGTGGCCTTCATGGATGGTGAAAAGGTTCTCTTAGAGTTTCGCCTATGAGGGGAATGATGAGATTTTGGAAGAATGGAAAGTTGAGACCTTGGTATATTGGTCCATTTGAGGTGTTAGGGAGAGTTGGTGAGGTAGCTTACAGACTTGCTTTGCCACCCAACTTGTTAGGAGTTTATCCGGTGTTTCATGTCTCCATGCTTTGAAAGTATCATGAAGATCAGCCACATGGGTTGGATTTTAGTTCAGTGGAGTTGGATGAGAATCTGGCTGACGAAGGCCATTTTGGATAAGCAGGATCATAAATTGAGATCAAAAGAGATTGCATCAGTGAAGGTTCAATGGAGAGGTCGACCGGTAGAGGGAATGACTTGGAAGACCGAGCATGATATGTGGAGCAAATATCCTCATCTTGTTGGCATTCCAGGTATGATTTTAAACCCGTTCGAGGACGAATGTTTGTTTAAGAGGGGGAGAATATAAGACTCGACCGATTATTTTGTGTGTTTGAGCCCCGTACTCCTATTTGATGCCTCTCGTATGTTGTTTTTGTTGTTTTGTGACTTGCGGGAAGGGTTTCTTTGGTTTCGGAAAGGTTTGAGAGTGAATTGGAACACTTAGTTCCAATTTTGGAAGCTAAAGTTACTAGAGTTGAGGAAGGTTTGAATGTTGAGTAAACAACCTCAGAATCATGATTTGATGGTTTAAGTAGGTTTCTATGGTGATTTTGTACTTGTGCATATGTTTAGATTTGGATTTGGAGATTCTTAGAAGGTTTTGGCTCTATTTGCTGAAAGTTGGCAATTTGAAGGTTTGGAGAGTTCATAGGTTTGACCGGAAATTGACATTGATGGTATATGACTCCGATTGGTGTTACAGGACTTTGGATAGGTTCATTTAGTTAATTGTACCTTGTTCACAAAGTTTTGTTGAAATCTAGAAGGGCAAAGTATGATTCGGACACGTTCGACGAAGTTGGAATGTTTGAAACTTAAGAGAAGGATTTTGATCTTTGATTTTTGGTTTTGATGTTATTTGTAGCGTTTCAAGCCCTTGGATAAGTTTGAATTAGTTATATGGACTTTTTGGTATGATTGGACGGGATCCCTGGGGGCTTGGTTGTGATTCATACCATTGAGTTGCTGGTTTTCTGATGCATGGTGATGCTTCGCGGTCGCAAAGCTGGGTGTCGCGATCACGGAGACAGGGGTTGACAAGTACGTATTTTCTTTTTGTCCTCTTGTGCATGTGGTCACGTTCGCAGAGGACTGGGGGCAGGACATCGTGTTCGCTTGCATGGGGTCGCGTTCACAATAGTGTGGAGTCAGGTGGAGGTTTGGCCTTTGTGTTCGCGGAGCAAGGCTCGTGTTCGCATAGGCTTGGCAGACATGAGCATCACGTTCGTGAGATATTCTTCACGTTTGCAAAGTGGAGCACGATCTGGATGCTGGTTTGGCCTTTACGATGGCGAAGGGGCTGCGATCGCGAGGTGTATTGCTGGGCAAACTATTTTAAGTTGGAATTTCGAGATTTTGCCCATTCTCTCATTTTTGAACCCTAGACTTCAAGAGGATGTGATTTTGAAGAGCAATTTCACTACTACTTTGGAGGTAAGGAATTTTCTTGAATTTGGTTATATATCTTGATTCCTCATGGATTTCTACACCTAAAATTTGGAATTTTAAAGTAAATTTGGGACTTGTGTCTACAACTTACGAGAGTGTAATTTGGGAATTTGAGGGTTGATTGGGACTCGATTTTGGAATCTAATCACATGTTTGGACTCGTGGATTTATGGGTATTCGGAAATCCTCTTGACTCAGATTTCGACCATGTGTGCCCGGATTAACTTTTGTTGACGTTTCGGCATTTGACTAAAGATTGAAGCTTTATTGTTTGGAATTGATTCCTATAGCTTTGTTTGACATTATCAGGTTGTATTTGACTAGATTCGAGTTGTTTGGAGGTTGATTTGAGAGGAAAAGCAATTTTAGAAGGCTGAGGTTATTGCCGGGTGGAGGTAGGTCTCTTTTCTATCCATGTAAGAGGAAATCCTCCCTATATGTGATTTATTTTCTCTTTTCTACTTGATTTAGGTGCTTCGTATATGCGAGGCAATGAGCGTATATGCGTGGTTAGGTTAAGACGATAGCCGATTAGAGTTAGGCTTAAATTATGCCTTGTTGAGATTTTGTGAGTTGTTATCCAGGTTATATTGGTTTCATGGCTACGTGATGAATCTTAATCATGATTAGAAACCATACAAGAACTATGACGTGTTGATTTGTACACGACAAATTTCACCGTGTCGGGCTTTCTATTTTAGCCATATTTATGCAGTTGTCGTACTTGACCTTTGATTTAGTGATTACTGACTCTTGTTGCTCATGTTTGATATCATGATCGAACTTAATAATATTAAATGACATATTGAACGATTATGGAAAGTTGAATTACATGATTAGACATAGCCATCTCTTATTCACGATTAATATTCATCCGTATTTTATTATTATGTCCTGATGCGTATTCATTACTTCATCTCATATGCATATACATGAGTTGAAAAGTTCGATATTGAGGAAAGTTGAGGATTTTGGCCCTAAGGATAGAGCGGATATTGATTATGGATTTGAGTATTGTTTTCAGATCGGGTTGCATGCTGCAACGATTCTTGGATATAGATCCATCCCTCTGGAGTTAGGTGATTACCCTTATTACTTTGGGCCCTATGAGCGCAAGAACTCAGATTGGTGCTAGTTTGGATACTTGGCCAATTTGGGCCCTGAACATGATTGATACTGTGAGGTGTCAAGAATTGATCATGAGCATGCGTATGCATTCTATATTCATACAGTAGCCCTCACTAT
>AWOL01S0029045.1:16195-58417 GCA_000715115.1 Nicotiana otophora | reverse complement strand
TATATATATATATATATATATATATATATATATATATATATATATATACACACACACACACACGTAAAAGCATAAAATAGAACAATAACTAAGGCATGATATCATCAAATAGGTACAAGGTAAGGGTACATTAATATCTAATATCTAATATATAAACATGCTTTTTCAAGCAAAGGAAACACAATACAAAGTCAATTATCTCAATTTCTTCAAAATATTGATTGGTTATATCGTGGTTTTTGAAGAAATTGAGATAATTGACTTTGTACTGTGTTTTCTTTGCGTGAAAAAGCATGTCTATATATTAGATATTACTGTGCCCTTGCCTTGTACCTATTTGATGATATCATGCCTTAGCTATTGTTCTATTTTATGCTTTTACATGCTTATTAAACTGCTATTAAGTGTTAGTATCGACCACTCATCACTACTGCTTCGATGCTAGACTTGATGCTTACTCAGTACCATAATTTTGTACTCATACTACAATTTTACATATTTTTATACAGATTCTATTGTCGATACCTGTCATATCCATCCAACTACATAGAGACTTGCATCAAAGACTTCGTGGTGAGCTTCTTAATTGTTCGTTCCGTAGAACATGGAGTCCCCCTCCCTTGATTATCTATTTTTGTTCATTTGTTTCTTCCAAGCAAATACTGTTATTAGATGCTCGTAATTTTGTGACACCAGATTTTAGGCATTGCTAGACAGTTACGGTTGTGTTTAGATCCTTCTCAAATATTTGTATCATTATATTGGTTTTTATACTATTTCCACTTTTATATTTTGTCATAACTCTATTAATAACTTAATAAATTGGCTTTTGTTATTATTATTATTGGTTGTTGGCTTGCCTAGCAAGTAGGTTAGACGCCGTCACGATCTTCCGTAAAATTTTGGATTGTGACAACTATACTATGGAACTAAAAGAACATATTGATTATTTACCAATTCAAAGTTGACAATTAATATGATTCCACATAACTCAACAAGCACTCCAAGAGACGTTTGTAACATAAGAACGGTAAGACTTAACATCTGTTTCTATAGGCTATTTCCTAACCCCTAGGTATACCTATTTGATTAAACTTAATTTGTCTCTTTTATGAACTTCAGTACTTTCATATGTTATTCTGTATGCCCTACATACCGTTGATACCCAATTTTGCCCTCATATTTTATAAAGTATTCCATATACTTTCAAATATCATTTTGCACTATTACCCAATTCATAGGGGTCATATAAGTATTTTTATAATTTTCAAAGCTTTAAAATTAATTTTCTTGCATTTTAATCATTCAAATGTTTATTAATTGTCCCTTCAAATTAATTTTTGGGTGACCTAATCATCCAAATTTACTATTTATACCCACATGAATTTTGTAATATTTTATCCCAATTTTACATAATTACATTTGCATATTTTACCTATTATCTACATTAGTTGCAATAATAGCCTATATTCTACAAATAATTGCGCTTATTATATTAGTTATGCCAAAATAGTATTTTATATTTTTTTATAATATTGAGTTATTATTTTAAAGAGTTTTATTGCATAAATATTTTCTTTTATTTATTAGACGTTTTAATAATTTTGTTTTAATTAATTTTGGGTGTTTTAAAAGATGGCCCATATCAAGCCATTTTTCGGATAAAATCAGCGGCCCAAACACCCCACACCTTGGCCCAACACCCCGCAACCCAAACCAAACGACCCTCTTTAAATTACCCGGTCGCGACCTGTTAAACGACCCGCCCCTCTCAATTTTTAATCTTGGCTGTTGATCTCTCAAGATCAATGGCCCTCGCTCACCCTACCCTTTTAAATTAACCAAACCCTGAAACCCTACCCATTTTCCCCTAAGTCGCCGCCCTAAAATCCTCTCATCCTCTCCTTCTCTCCGAAGAACCCTAGCCGCCCCCTTTTAATTTATCTCCTAATCTTGTTGATAATGAGATTCCTCAATTATTTACTAACCATATCTATGTTCCCCTGCCACTGGTCACACGTCTGTGGTGTTACTTAGTTCTTGACCTATTTTTTTACAAGAATTACCTTTCAGGAGCAGGCCTGATTGACTCTGATTTTGTGAAGATCTGGGCGATATTTCGTCTATATACACTCTATGCATTCTTGGTCCGATTTATGGTCGTTGGACCCAACTAGGGTNCCTCATATTTTATAAAGTATTCCATATACTTTCAAATATCATTTTGCACTATTACCCAATTCATAGGGGTCATATAAGTATTTTTATAATTTTCAAAGCTTTAAAATTAATTTTCTTGCATTTTAATCATTCAAATGTTTATTAATTGTCCCTTCAAATTAATTTTTGGGTGACCTAATCATCCAAATTTACTATTTATACCCACATGAATTTTGTAATATTTTATCCCAATTTTACATAATTACATTTGCATATTTTACCTATTATCTACATTAGTTGCAATAATAGCCTATATTCTACAAATAATTGCGCTTATTATATTAGTTATGCCAAAATAGTATTTTATATTTTTTTATAATATTGAGTTATTATTTTAAAGAGTTTTATTGCATAAATATTTTCTTTTATTTATTAGACGTTTTAATAATTTTGTTTTAATTAATTTTGGGTGTTTTAAAAGATGGCCCATATCAAGCCATTTTTCGGATAAAATCAGCGGCCCAAACACCCCACACCTTGGCCCAACACCCCGCAACCCAAACCAAACGACCCTCTTTAAATTACCCGGTCGCGACCTGTTAAACGACCCGCCCCTCTCAATTTTTAATCTTGGCTGTTGATCTCTCAAGATCAATGGCCCTCGCTCACCCTACCCTTTTAAATTAACCAAACCCTGAAACCCTACCCATTTTCCCCTAAGTCGCCGCCCTAAAATCCTCTCATCCTCTCCTTCTCTCCGAAGAACCCTAGCCGCCCCCTTTTAATTTATCTCCTAATCTTGTTGATAATGAGATTCCTCAATTATTTACTAACCATATCTATGTTCCCCTGCCACTGGTCACACGTCTGTGGTGTTACTTAGTTCTTGACCTATTTTTTACAAGAATTACCTTTCAGGAGCAGGCCTGATTGACTCTGATTTTGTGAAGATCTGGGCGATATTTCGTCTATATACACTCTATGCATTCTTGGTCCGATTTATGGTCGTTGGACCCAACTAGGGTTTGAAATTTCTTTCATCGCTTTTACCAGCTCTGTTACTAATTGCACGTGATCTTTTCCTTCCTTATTTTTGTTTATTTGATTATTTTCCATGTTTATTCATCCTAATCTGTCACTATATAAACCCCTCCCCCAATTCCCCTAAAATGAACCTTAAGGATATTGTTCTCCTTCTTTCCCTCATTCACTCACTCTGTTATACTCGAATATCTTTTGAAATTATTGGGTTCTTGGCCGGCTGGAAGCCAAGGCCACCAGGATTAATTCATTAACCTCCTCCTATTTAAGCACCGCTCGGAGCCTACTTCGAGGCTCTTGTGAACTCTGAAGCACGAGAGATTTGGGGTTTCATTGTTCTCCTTCAATCACTGTTACTGCTGAGATTTTAAGTTTCTTGCTCTTTGCTCGTTTTGTTTGCAACCGGTTAGTGGTCTCTACCCTTGCAATTGTATTTCCTTTGTTTGTGTTCATGTTCTCTCCACCTATGCTATTTGGATTTCTGTGAGCCATTATGATTTTGACACTATGCTAGTTGTATTCAATCCTGTTCGCCTTAATGTCATTCTACAGTTTTAACGCCTCAACTCTGTTTAAGTCCTATTATTAGAATCATGAGTAGTTAATTAAGTGATTCCTACTCTCCCTATGTTTTCCTGGTTCAAATGTTTATATTAAACCCGATTGATGTCTGGTGTGAGTGTATCTTCATACCTTGCTTTGGATTCTCGTGTTAAGATTTCCAAGGAATTAATGCTTACCCAAAAATTGTTCGAATGCGCTCTTCCTTCTTCATGCTAAGTCATTCTGCACAACTTGTTATTTGCCAACTTTCTTAAAATGATCATGCCTATGTGAATTCTGAAGTTTTCAGACAAGATGTTTCTCTGCTACTTGTGAACCCCAACATTATACTATAGTTGCATGCTTGTTGCCACAATACTATTCTACAAGCCCATGCCTGCTAGTACTAGGTTTTCTCAAGTTTAATGCCTAGGGTAATCTTTGATATGTATAATTGAACTTGCTATATATGATTAACTTGCATTCTCAGAATTAGGTACTTGCTTGCTAATTAGTTATTGTGTTGAGTTTGTGATACTATTGGCCCTGAAGTTTCTTAATAAGCTTTTCTTATTAACACTTCTGCTTGCCATGAACTGACCTACAATTCTTAGTTGTGTTTTGCCTTGCATTCTTATGTTAAGGTCTTCTTGTGAAGACTGCTGTTGGTATCTGCTCCAAGGGTGCCTCTTGAGCATGTCATTTCTACTTGTTAATCTTCTTAGAATTAATTCATGACCCTTCCTGCTTTGAACTCTCATGCGTAGTTCCTTTACTTTATGAATTCTTGTTTGCAAGATTTCTGCAACTAAGTCATGTGTATCCTAAGAAGTCTGCTACTTTGAACTTGTTTGCTAATTTAAAAGCCCCCCTGTATAAGCTCATTCTATATGATTATAAGGTCATTATGTATGTGTGCTCTTCTACCTATTAGACATCACCCTTAGCACGATACTTAGAAAATCTTTCTGCCCATAGGATCTCATTGAGTAATCAAGAACTGTTTACACTGAACCTCTTGCAACTATGTGGCTCACCTAGAAAGCTTGGCTATAGGACTAATGAAACAAACTTGCATTTTAAACAACTTTGTTTCTCAAATCTAACCGTCTAAGGAATCATGCCTATAGGATTTCAAGGTGTTTAGTTAAGATTGCCGCTACTACTATCCTTACTGCTGCCTAGATGATATGCCTATAGGAATAAAATGAAACCAGTATATGTTCTCAATTACTTTGTTGTTTGTATGTTATTATCTAGATACCATGCCTATAGGATCTCACTATTCATTTAGAAATCATGCCTATAGGATTAAAGACAAATAACTATGCATTTTCAAGTCATCTAGAGATCATGCCTATAAGGATCTAATAAACCATTTGTTACATCAGCAGTTCGTAGGATCTTATGTCAACTCTCGGGTCGTTCAATCACATAGAAATCATGCCTATAAGTCTTGAACAATTTTGTTGTACCTTGACTCTAAATTTTCCTACCTACAACCGTTCACTTCATAATCTGGAATACTGTTAGCATAAGCTTATAACTGTTTGCGTGCATCTGTGTCTACGTGGGGAGGCCAAGTTGAGCCCTCAACTATTAATTATATGCAGTCCTACTTGTTTTGATTATGCGCCAAGTTTTATCGTTTTTGAGCATCCTAAATAAAGTCTAGAACCACCAAAGTAGTAGGCCCAAAGCCTACTAGACCATAGGCATGGGAGGAGTAAAGCACGCATAGGATGCGGTTTAGAATTGAACTAGAACGCTTTAGGTAAATAAATTTAAGATAGTAATTGGATAGCAGGAGATGATAGTCTGTGCCCGCTGAATAATATGAGCAACCCTTACCTTTAAGGGAGTTGCAAAGTATTATTTATGTTGCACGGGGTGATCCTTTAGGCTAAAGAACTTAGGACCCTCCATATATGGTTACTACTTGTACACTTGTTTATTCGAACTTAGATCAAACTAGGTTGTACCTTTTAATCCTCAAAAGATTGTACCAATCACTTATTGATGTATAATCCACTTCTTTCATATGTTTAATCTCTTTTAATGCTTATTTCAAATTGTAGTTGGATATTTAGACTCCCTATCTTTCTTAAACTTATATGACCACATAGGATAGTTATAAGTCAATAATCCCACATAGCGTAAAATTCTGCCGGGACCCATAGTTGTGGACCTCGAAGAGTGACTAACCCGTTCTCTTTGAGGTAATTTGAGCTCTTACCTTATATTTGGTGACACAGACTAGTTAAAATAGAGTTACTTGCAAATAGGTGACCTAACGCACCTTAAAAATTATTAGGTGGTGACTCTTCTCTTTTAACACCCGTTTAAAAGAGTTGTCATATGTCGAAACCTGCTTTCACGAAAAAATGGGACGCAACAGCATGGCGACTCTGCTGAGGATATACTTAGGCTCTTACCGTAATGAATTTTTTGCTTCTGTGGATTGTTGGATTAGTTGACTTCTTTCATTCATATCCCCTCCCTATTTTCCTTATTTGCTTAAAGTTGCTATATCATGTATCTCCCATCCCTATCTCCCCTATTTGCTTCATTTAATTATGTTCTCAAACTTTTCATAAGCTATGCTAACTTCTCTCCTTTGTCTTCCCTTTTTCCCTTCTTTCTTTTGTTTATTGTTATCGCATTATTTACTATTCTTACGTGCTTTCATCATGCAAAATAGCTGGCAACATGTTATTAATTTTCTCATAAAGCATGCTTTCAACTTCATACTCCACTCGTGCTTATTATCAACATAGCGGCGCTTGATGAGTGTCCGTGATTTCGTAAAAATACCTTTTTAAACTGGAAAGGCTTATTAGTGCTAGACTAGTCGATCAACGGTACAGTCGATGGTCTGGTGCCTTTCCCTCTCAAGTTGTCCACTTGAGCGATAGAAACCCCACTCTGATTTGAAATGTACATGCATCATGCTAAACCTAGTACGTATTGAAATGCCATTGACGCATTAATCTGTTTAGATTAACCTTGTCAAAAGTCCAAAGGGATTTCCACAATCCTAAAGGACACAATCATGTTATCTGCACTACTTGGAGAAAACGTGCCAACATGTTGATCATTATTGCGTAAATAGTCGAATCCGGAGGGGGAAAGGGATAACTTTTATTTGTTTGCAGAAAATGAAGCACGAAATTCCCAGGCTTGGCATGGTCCAGAATATTCCACCTCTGCTAATTGATTGGTGGAATGACCTTGCATAATGTGAGAGAAACCACGTGAGAAGGGTGTTGGGTAACTTGCCGTCTCTGCTGAACATTCGACCGAACAGAGAATTAAGTGAGGCTGCCACTATGTTCTGGAATGAAAAGAGAGTTATTTTCCGATTTGGAAATATAGAAATGATTCCTCTTCTAGAAGAGATAGGGGGTTTAGCGAAATTGCCATGGCATAGTCTAGGTCTATTGGTGCCAGAAAATCGCACTCCACGCGGTTTTCTGAATATGCTAGGATTCAAGAAGAACGACGAGTTAGTTTGCTTGAAGAAATCCTACATCCCTTTCTAATTTCTCCATGAGAGGTATGGGCACAACAAGTCATACCGCTTGCATCACGATGAGTTAGCTATTACCTCTTTAGGATAGGCCCACCGTCGGGTTTATGTCTTCATAGTCAGCTTCTTAGGTTTGCTAATCTTCCCAATGCAAGGAGGAAAAATACACACCCACTTGGCCATGATCTCCAGGACCGTGATGGAGGGTATCGAAGGGTAGATATACACCATCATCCTTATGATACTAGCTGAAATGTACCGAGCCTTGGATCGGTGCAAGCATGGGTTTGGACACTTCGAGGGTTGCAATCTTCTACTACAGGTTTGGCTACTAGAGCATTTTCAGAGGGGAAATTATTGCTAGGAGCTCTTGCATAGACCACTGAACGACTACATTGCCAGTCATTATCCAAAGAAGATGACGTTTGCTCTAGATAGGTTTGCAAAGCCTGGAAATGCTGAAGGTTGGGTACGTTTCTTCAATAATCTGACAGACGAACAAGTGCTGGATGTTTGAGTGGTTTCCTAGTAGAGAGTTCATCATTAGGTCCAAGGGACTACTCATTTGGTTTTTATGGTTTGCGAGGCATTTACCCTTACACTCCTATAAGGGTAATGAGGCAAGCTAGGAGGAAGGAGGTCATAACTCGGGTTTCCAACATGGTTCAATATAAGGCAGACTTCAAGGGAGATATTATTCCATTCAAATTCGAGGCCCAGCACATGTGGAACCAAAATATCATTATAGATAGGGAGAGTATTGGACCAGACAGGTACCACACTGGTCATATGTACTACTACCTCTCATGGTTAGAGGACAACATAACCAGGGAAGTCAAACCGGGGGTCAATCTAAAAGACAGAATCATAGATGAGGTGGCCAAGGCTCAGGTGAAGTACAAGAGGCTACGTAAAAGAGTGTTCGAATCTAAAGCCAAACATCTGGAACAACATAAAGTGGATATGGAGGAAATCAAAGAATGGAAAGAGATTGCGAACAAATCGACAAAGAGGTTGGAGCACCTAGAGTAAGGGTTGATGGAGCTGGAGGGAAAGATGAGAACGGGGCTTTGGGATTGTCAATGTATGGGCTATGATGAGGGAGGGAAGCTGGAAACGGCTTACTTGCTGCTCAATATGCGTGACATGGGAAGTGTGATTGATGGAGTTAAAAGGGCGAAGCATGGAAAAGGTCCTTCTGGGACCAAATAGATTAGGAGAAAATGTTCTTTATTGCTTTCTAGTTAGATTTCATTAGAATTTGATGTAATAAGGCTTCATGCCATTATTGGCTTCATATTATTATTTCGATTTAGTAAAGATTGATTTGATTTATTTTCGCAATTAATGGGATTAGGCAATGTTGGCATAAATTTTATCCAAGTCTATGTGTCGCTTAGGCCTACCTCGGACACAACAAGTTCCCTAAATTAGGACGCAAATTATTGAATGACACTATGTGTTACTAGCTTAAATATTGCAAACACTCTTTCATTTCTCCATACTGACTTGGTTACCTTTTGTTTTTCTTTCTTTGATTATTCTCATTCCCAACGGTTGGTTCGTGCATTCTGGCATTATCAGCATACCACACCAGATCCAGAGGTCCTCTACCTCCACCTCCGCCTAGCGACCGCAAAACCAAAAGCAAAGGCAAAGGCAAGATGGACGATTTGAGTGGTATTCTAAAGGACAATGCTACTATAGTAGAAAATGTTGAAACTTCAGACAGAAGAAGTATGCCAGGGACAAAATGAGTTGGTTCTGTGATTGGAGCAGAAAATCTTGGAGCTACAAGGTGAGCTTGAGCAGGTCCAAAATATTGGAAACCTCTCCCTTACCTTGAATGTCTTCGACATCAATCACCAGAACACCGCTACCCAGAATCAAACACCACCCCAAAACACATAAACCCAAAATCCACCACCCTTAGCTCCACAAAACCCTCATGCAACACACCAATCACAACCCCGCACCCCCTCAAAACCTTAACCCTCCACCGTTACAACCCCCTCAAAAATACCACCATCACACGACCACGTACCCGCAAACTACTACTTATCATACCCCTCAGAACGTGCCACAACCTACCCCCAATCCACCTCAAACCTCAATCAATGATCACCCATATACTCAAGTCCTAGGAACGTACCAAGGCAACCCGATATACGTGAAAACCCTACCACACACCCCACAACAAACCCTATACATACCAAAACCAACCGAGAAGGACTTGCTCATCCGGAATAAGACGAAAGAGCTAAAGAAGTTGATAGAAAAAGTCCAGAGTGTTGAGGGTGGAAAAGGTGTTGAAGGCTTGAATTATGAAGACATGTGTATCCAACCAGACATGGAGCTGCCGAAGGGTTACAAACCTCCTAAGTTTGAGATGTTTGATGGTGCCGGTGATCCTAAAGTGCATTTAAGGACCAATTGCGATAAGCTTGTAGGAATGGGCAATAAAGAACAAATCCGCATGAAGCTGTTTATGCGAAGTCTCACTGGGGATGCTTTATCCTGGTACATTAGTCAGAATCCAAAGAAGTGCACGAACTGGGTAAGCATGGCATCCGATTTTATGGATTGCTTCAGGTTCAACACAGAAAACATGCCAGGCGTTTTCTATATCCAGAACCTCAAGAAGAAACCAACAGAAACCTTCTGTGAGTATGCTACTCGCTAGATATCAAAGGCCGCCTAGGTGAGGCCGCCACTAGAAGAGGAATAAATGAACAAATTCTTTGTCAGAGCTCAAGATCTACAATACTATGAAAGATTGATGGAAATAGAGAATCACAAGTTCTCTGACATCATCAAGCTGGGAGAACGAATAAAAGAGGGAATCAAGAGTGGTATGGTGACTAATTTTGAGGCATTGCAAGCCACCAATAAAGCCTCACAGTCTGGAGGTATTTCAAAGAAGAAAGAAGTGGGTGCCGTGATGGTAGCCCAGGGCCCTAAGTCTCCCCTTACCTATTAGACACCTCCACCAACATATCAACCCTCACCTCAAATATACCATTACCCCGCCACCACCTATTATACCTATAATACCCACCATGCATATTACCATTTATCTCCTCCCGCCCGCCAAAACCACCCAAAACCATGACCTAACTTCAACCGTAGAATGCCAAGACAATACACCCCTATCGCCGAGCCCATAGCCCAATTATATAAGAAATTGAATGTTACATCCCGCATTTTCGTACGTTAAAATTTCACCGTAAGTTAATCGACGTAAGCTCAGGAATGAGATTATCTGGAGATAATAAGTATTACGCTATTTCAAACAAGTGATAGGTAAATTCGTGAAGGAGAGAGGTTAAGCGAATCGAACAAAATGAGTTTCGTCGAAGTTTGGCAATTTGGGGATAAAATACGGTCCGAGCTATAATACCCGATACTTATAGACTAGTGCCATACAAGGAACTACATGACCATGATAGTATGGTGTATAAGGTATGTTAAAAGTAAGTAGTATTTTAAGTAAGTTGAGATAATTCTTAACTATATGGGTAATTAGTTAATTATTGGATAATGAGGATTAGCTAGTTAATTAAGGAATTGTTGGGTGATTAATTAGAGAAATTGGATAAGATTAGATCCTTTCCCAACATGGCAGCCCGTCACTATAATTAGTGACTCATGAATTATGTTGCAAAATGGCAAAGTTAGGTGAATTTTGGATGGCTTAGTCATTATGCAAATGGGGCCCACAAATCTTAATTGTAAAGGACTTTCATATATCTTTAAGTGAGACACTTACGGATGGAAAATCTCAAGCAAGATTCATATGACTCTTTTACAAAGTAAGATAGATTAACGTGAGTTTGCTTCAGCAAGTTCATACAAGAACATGTATATACATGTAATGTGAGTTCTTCAAAAACAAATTCATACGAGACTATGTAATGTTATGGCAACGTGATGTTGCGATTTTAAGGGAGTACGGTGCAATCCTTTTCAAGAATATCATACAGATATTTCCTACTCCAGGTATGTTAAGGCTAAGCCCTTCCTTTATTTTGGCATGATCTCGTAATTATATGTGTTTGATAATGAGGCATAAAGAGAAGTTCATACTCCCGAATTTATATACATTATCCTAGTCTCATAAATTACAGTATTCTCCTTATCGAAACTTCATATTTAATTGAGTATTGTCTTCTTCCAGTCAAGAGAGAAGAGAGCCTATATATACAATATTATAGTATTTTCACTACCATCGAGCTATAATCGATGGGCAGGCCCCTATTGGGCAGCCTCTGATCAGATGGTAAGTTATATACCGAGCCTACTGTGGCCGAGTGCCTATGAGCGAGCCCAACTGGCCGAGATACAGAGCCTAGTATGGCCGAGCGCCTTTGAGCGAGCCTACTACGACAGAGCAGTTGTATATATACCGAGTCTTATAGGGCCGGACAATTATTTTACTTACTATATTGAGAGAGTTGAGTCAGTATCAGCAGGTAAGCATATCTTCAGATTATCTTTGACTCCCAGTTACTTTCAGTTATTATATTATCAGTTCAGTTTCAGTTTTCAGTTATTCTGTTGCCTTACATACTTGGTACATTATTTCATACTGAAGTCCCTTTCTCCGGGGACGCAACATTCCATGCGTGCAGGTTTAGACAGACAGGCGGGTAGACCTCCTCAGTAGGTGTTGCCCGAGTTCAGCTTTATTGGTAAGCTCCACATCCTTCGGAGTTATCGGGTCTAGGAATTTTGTGTACATCTGTTGTATATATGTATATAGGTTATGAGTAGGTCGGGGCCCTGTTCCGATCAAGATACATCCATCAGTAGAGGCTTATAGACATATCCTGTTAGTTAGTGCAGTATGTTGGGCTTGTAGGCCTTGTATGTATATTTTGTTAGTTTGTCAGCTGTAGTAGTTATGACGGCCTTGCCGACCCAACTTTATATTGATGTTTAGTCAGCTTTGGTATCCATTCAGTTTTATATTGTTATTCGCAAATTGTCTTACAATGTGGCCCATGGCCTAAGTATGACATTATATGTTCAGAGAGTTGCAAGTTGGTACGCAAGGATAGTTGAGGCACTGGGTGCCGGTCTCGCCCCCAGGTTTGGGGCATGACAAAAGTGGTATCAGAGCAGTTCTGTCTAGGGAGTCTACTAGCCGTGTCTAGTAGAGTCTTGTTTATGGGTGTGTTGTGTACCACACTTATAAGCAGGAGGCTACAGGGCATTTAGGACTGTCACTCGTTTTCTTACTCTAGATCATGTGTTAGAGCTCAGTCGTCGGAATTCCAATTCCTAAATTCTATTTTATTCGTAATAAGATGATACCTACATCCAAAAGATGGTTGGTAAGGAATTGAATACAGCTGTGGAAGAGTTGAGTAAGAGGAACTCGATTTTTGCATCATGCGTATGATGAGTAAATGTGAGGTCTTCAACAGACCATGTGTGTACTAAGACGTGTAAGCTTCTTGATAGGGAGCCTTAAGGCAAGAATATCTATCCACCCATATGGTAAAAAGGAATAAGAGAATCGGATTATAGACACAAGTTTCAGCAAGTAAAAGAAGCAAGGTGAAGAAGGGTACGAGGTACCCAGTTAATGAAGGTTAACAATATTTACAATTCAAGCACAAAAATATAAGCATTCTTAGTTACTTTCAATAGTAATGGAGATATATACAATTGATCACACCTATTTCAGTTATGCCTTATGGGGGCTAACAGAAGTAGTATAAGAGAAGGACAGATATCAGGATCCGGCTGGGGTTAGAGTAACCCAAAATGATGGATGAATTGTTTGTGTTAGTTGACCTTTCCGAAGGATGTTGCAAATGTGATAATAGATTTCCTTATGAGACACCCAGATGGTGCACTCTAAAATAGTACAGCTAGATATAAGCACTACAAAGATAGGCACTGGAAGCCTTGAAGGGATAAATATTACCTAAGTGTGGCTCCTGTCCTTAGTAGAGCGAGAATGTTAAGCAACCCAAAGAGTCAGTGGATGGAGCAAGGGGAGCTAAAAGCAAAAGAACGTATTGTTAAAGTTTTCAGAATAAAGTGATAGACAAAAATGTTAGCATGGAAATAAGAAGAGAGATAATAAAGCATTATGAGTAAGATGTGATACCTGGATGACAACGGTAGATCAAAAAACAAATGACAATATTACAGAGTCTATAGTCAAGTAAAGGAAGAGATGAGAGGTGATAGGCCTTGAGGCAACAAAACAGTATAGGTCATAAAGTCATATCCTCATTTCGACAAATACGTTCGTGACTCTAACGTGATTACCAGAAGGAAAAGTTAGACTTCAGAGTAATAGAAATCAGTATGGATTGGTGAACAAGATAAACTAAACATGAATTAGGGATTGAGTGATTTTATAATGGTCGGTATCATGAGAATTTCAGATTGCGCTCCGGTAATAGTAGAATGGACAACAGAAGAAGATTCATGAGAAATTCAGAGAATGGTCATTCAGGAAGACGCTTCCCTAAAGCAAGCAATGAGAGCAAAATTAAGTTTAAGGGACTGTATGTGCCAGTTACACTAAGTGTCACTCTCATGAGTAAGGAATTTTGTTATTCTTGGTGCAGAAGAATTACCGCAAGGCGAGTAAGGGTCATCAAAGATGTGAAAAGATGCCAAAGATGAAGAGGTAAAACATTTATACGTGGATCATCATAGCACTAAATGTTAGTACTCCCCTAAAGGGGGAATATGGATTGATGTGGCATTAAGTCAGAATTAAGTGGTTCTAGTAACTATGGAATGGTAAAGGAAGAATGTGATAAAAATGAGAAAGGAATGAGATTGCACTCATTCAAATCCTACAGATATGCTATAATTCCAGAATATTATGCATGCACGACGTCAAGGAGAGGAAGTAAGGGTTCCTACCCGAGATGTTATTGATAGATAAGGAACCAGTGCGAGACGTAAGTTAAGACAAATGAAATAACCCAAGAAAGATTACGTGGAATATTGATATGAGAATGGGCCAACGAGTAGTTGGTAGTTGATTCGGGAAGATCCTAGTTATGGCTAGACATGAGGATACAGACAAATTAACAGATCATGCAAGATAAATGTAGTGAACCCTAACATGGGGAATTCAGTCTCGTAGATATAACATCGTGATCCTGGAGAAATATTCAGATATGAGTTGGGATAGTTAAAGGTACTGTATGAGTGTTACGGAAATAAAAGAGAGTGCCACTGGGAAGACAATCAAAATATTAGCTCAAAAGCAACCCTACAAGTACAAGGGCGTAGAGGTAAGTAACTACGGATAATTATAGGCGAGGAAGGACATCAAAAATTTCGTCGAGTATACGATGTAGTAAGCTTGTAACTTTACAAGAGCCATAAGGTCTCCCTAAATACTACAACAAAAGACTAGCTAAGGAAATAAGGAAGAAGGCTTAAACCTAAGCACAATGACCAAAATAGGAAATGGTCTTGTAACAACAGCCTCACAACAACATTGTATGAACTCCATAAGGAAGTGGCACCTAGAGTGGCTAATGAGCAGGAAATGAAACCAAAAGTAATATTCGAGACCATATGAATTGCACAAAATTCCGACATGCATGGGAACTAAGATAAGCTAAGTATGCACGCAACAAGGGGACAAAAAGACCAGGAAAAGTAATTGCTTACATTTAAAGAAAGTTGAGAACGAACGAAAGGAATTATTCGATCAATGATCCAGAGTGAGTTATGTTATGAATGCACTTTAGATTTCGGAGTATTATCCATGCAGCATATATGTTGACAATCATATAGCTGTAAAAGACTCTAGTATAAGTTAAAAGAAAGAATTGAGTCCAGGTCATAGACAGGGGATTGAATTGTTAGATGATGGTATCACAAATATTCCATAGAGGCTATGAAAGACTAAAGTAATAACTAATACCAGGAGCCACAGATCAGAAGATAGCTTAAGCCTACACGAAGGCTGATCAGAAGGAAGAGGAAACTAAAGAGTTACATCAACGAAATAAATCAGGAGTCTGATTATTGGACCCAAAAAATTTTAGACATCATGATTGAGAACATTACAGAATCACTCTTAATATTAGAGGTACAAGAGAGATAGTACAACAACCATATTCTATAACAGCTCTACGATAAAGCCAGTTAGAAAAGTACCAGCCTCATAAGAAGTCAGTATGAAGCTCCCACCAGATTATGTATGCATCAGAGGTGCAAGTGTTATAACAGAGCTTCAAGTCATGGATGTGAATTATACCTATGTGTAAGGGAGGTCATAAAAGAGATAGAAGATGTGAGGCGAGATTTTAAGGTAAGTAAGGTAAAGATGAACAACGTACGAGATACTCAAATGCAGAAGGTTATGAATAGTCCATACTTCAGATAGAAGGCCAGAAGCGCTGAGACTCAGTATCCAGGAATGATAATGGCATCGTCAGTGGCATATTTTCTGGCCTATGGTTTCTATGTATCAAGAGTTCTAGTTAAAAGAGTAAAGAAGAGTTACAGACGATGTGATGTCTCGCTTGATATTCCAGAATAACACGAGGAAATCTATGGTACAAGCAAATTGAAGGAAGGTTACGAGTAGTATAAATAGATATGTGTAGGTCGCAAGCTAAAGTATGGTAAGGCGACAAGGTTTTAGGAAGGCTAGAGTAAGGATAAGAAAGGGCGAGTGAGAAGGTGACGAGAATAGATAAGTCCTCAGGATTAAGCCCATGAAAACAAGGGAGCTAATGGTCTCTCTAAGTTATAGAAAGCTCAGTATAGCCTGAGTGAACTCAAAAGAGTCTAAGACTAATAGCATTTAGAAGAGATGGAATGCTGCCCTGGTAGTAGAATGAGGGTGAAATTGTGATAAATGAAGGATGACGTTTGGGCCTTCCATTGAGTAATGATTTCATGAATTGTACAGGATTAAAATACTCACGTGAGGAAAATCACATTTGGATGCTATGAAATATGGTTATGAAAGTATAGTATCGCCCCCCAGGTTCGGGGCGTAGTGTTCCACGATGCAGCGTAAGCCCTAGTGGAAATATATTACGTAAGAAGTTTCAAGTTATCAATGGAAAATTATAGATCAACATTGAGATAAATCAACAATGGATGGGTAAAAGCTGCAAAGTACGAGATGAGATTAGGCCATCAGTCTTAAGATAAACAGTAATGAAGAAGTTTTAAAAGACTTAGCTTTATGCATATAGGATAAGCAACGAGAGTAACCTGGAGTTTGGTAGCAGACCTCAGTAACAATAAATCGAAGTAAGAATTATGGTATAGTATGGCCTGCTTAGATGAAGTAAAGGTGATGACGCCCAGAGGGGCAACTTGACATAATTTTATATATGAACACAAAGTGAAGCCTAGAGATTGGCAAAAAGCTGGAGGAAAGAGAAAAGAAGAGTCGCATAGGCACACATACAAAGTTAGAGTCGTACAGGCTTCATGATAGAAGGTAGCAACAATTACGATATTAGAAGGATTCCGACTATAAGTGGTGGTGTGAGAAAGAAGCATAAAGGGGGGGGGAGAATATTAAAGTATTCAGAAGACATAAGTTATAAAAATGATAAGTGCATCTGTCAACATTCGAGGACGAATGTTCCAAGGGGGGAATGATGTTACATCCCGCATTTTCGTACATTAAAGTTTCATCGTAAGTTAATCAACATAAGCTCGGAAATGAGATTATTTTGAGATTATAAGTATTATGCTATTTCAAACAAGTGATAAGTAAAATTGTGAAGGAGAGAGGGTAAGCTAATCGAAGAAAATGAGTTTCATCGAAGTTTGACAATTTGAGGATAAAATATGGTCCGAGCTATAATAGGTACTTATAGACTAGTGCCATACAAGGAACTACATGACCATGATAGTATGGTGTATAAGGTATGTTAAAAGTAAGTAGTATTTTAAGTAAGTTGAGATAATTCTTAACTATGTGGATAATTAATTAATTATTGGATAATGGGGATTACCTAGTTAATTAAGGAATTATTGGGTGATTAATTAGAGAAATTGGATAAGATTAGATCCTTCCCCAACATGGCAGCCCGTCACTATAATTACTGACTCATGCATTATGTTGCAAAATGGAAAAAGTTAGGTGAATTTTGGATGGCTGAGTCATTATGCAAATGGGGCCCACAAATCTTAATTGTAAGGACTTTCATATATCTTTAAGTGAGACACTTACGGATGGAAAATCTCAAACAAGATTAATATGACTCTTTTACAAAGTAAGATAGATTAACGTGAGTTTTCTTCAGCAAGTTCATACAAGAACATGTATATACATGTAACGTGAGTTCTTCAAAAAAAAAAAAAAATTCATACGAGACTACGTGATGTTATGGCAACGGGAATTTGCGATTTTAAGGGAGTACGGTGCAATCCTTTTCAAGAATATCATACAGATTTTTCCATACTCCAGGTATGTTAAGGCTAAGCCCTTCCTTCATTTTGGCATGATCTCGTAATTACATGTGTTTGATAACGAGGCATAAAGAGAAGTTCATACTCCCGAATTTATATACATTATCCTAGTCTCATAAATTATAGTATTCTCCTTATCGTGACTTCATATTTAATTGAGTATTGTCTTCTTCCAGTCAAGAGAGCAGAGAGCCTATATATATATATATAGTATTACAGTATTTTTATTACCATCGAGCTATAATCGATGGGCATGCCCCTATTGGGCAACCTCTGATCAGATGGTAAGTTATATACCGAGCCTACTGTGGCCGAGCACCTATGAGCGAGCCTAGTTAGCCGAGATACAAAGCCTAGTATGACCGAGTGCATATGAGAGAGCCTACTACGGCAGAGCAGTTGTATATATACCGAGCCTTATAAGGCCGGACAATTATTTTACTTACTATATTGAGAGAGTTGACTCAGTATCAGCAGGTAAGCATATCTTCAGATTATCTTTGACTCCCAGTTACTTTCAGTTATTATATTATCAGTTCAGTTTCAGATTTTAGTTATTCTGTTGTGTTACACATGCGATACATTATTTTGTACTGAAGTCCCTTTTTCTGGGGACGCTGCATTGCATGTGTGCAGGTTCAGACAGACATGCGGGTAGACCTCCTCAGTAGGTGTTGCCCGAGTTCAGCTTTATCGGTAAGCTCCACGTCCTTCGGAGTTGCCGGGTCTAGGAATTTTGTGTACATCTGTTGTATATATGTATATAGGTTATGAGTAGGTCGGGGCCCTGTTCCGATCAAGATACATCCATCAGTAGAGGCTTATAGACATATTCTGTTAGTTAGTGCAGTATGTTGGGCTTGTAGGCCTTGTATGTATATTTTGTTAGTTTGTCAGCTGTAGTAGTTATGATGGCCTTGCCTGCCGAGCTTTATATTGATGTTTAGTTAGCTTTGGTATCCATTCAGTTTTATATTTTGCTTCACAAATTGTCTTGCAATGTGGCCCATGGCCGAAGTATGACATTATATGTTCAGATTTCCTTAGTCGCAAGTTGGTACGCAAAGATAGGTGAGGCACCGGGTGCCGCTCTCGCCCCCAGGTTCGGGGCGTGACACTGAAGGCCCCTGGTTATGTTACTCCCATTCCTGCAGCTGCTATTGAAAACCTTTCTCAGTGGGTCAACCCCAATAAGACTTGTGCATACCATTCATGCATGAAGGGACATATTATCAAATAATGCTGCATGTTGAAAGATAAGATCTAGACACTGATTGAAACCAAGGTTATACAGGTGAATGAGTTCGCGCCGAATGTCCGTAATAACCTCTTCCAGATCACAGGCATGAGGGAGTGAATGTGATAGAAATTGATAAAGAGTGGGACCAGGAAGGATCCATCGGGCTTATCCGAGAGGGAGATTCTCCCACAACATCTCATGTAACCCTCTCGCCGATTGTTGTGCGGACTAAGGCAACATTCAAGGTCGAGGTAGCTACACCATTCACCATGATGGTAGCTCCAACGCCATCCTACAAGTTTGATGTTGTTCCATGAGATTATGTGGCAGAGGCAAGGAGAAAAGGAAAAGTTAAGATTGAAGAGACGGGTGCTACACAGGGGATGACCAGAACCAGTAGAGTTTACATGCAAGAAATCTTGGTGGAATGAGTAATGAGACCGCACCGAAGCCACCTATGTTGGAGATAGGTACTGATGATCTTTGGAGGAAGGTAGAAGCGAGGGAGTACTCTGTTGTTGATCACTTAAACAAGACTCCCGCCCAAATATCCATCTTGGCATTGTTGCAAAACTCAGATGCACACAAGAATGCCTTGATGAAGGTGTTAAGTAAAACTTACATGCCCGCTGGTATCACTAGTGGAGTGATGGCAAACATGGAAGGACAAGCACCGGAGAGTCATAAGATCACTTTCCATGAAGATGAGCGACTGCTAGAAGGATTGAGTCATAAAAAAGCATTGTACATCACTGTACTATGAAGACAAATTCATTGCTAGGGTTCTGATCGACGGGGGTTGAATTCTGAACATATGCCTGCTGACTACTGTGAAAAGATTGGGTATAGGTATGCATGAGATACAGATGGGAAGTATGAACGTGAAAGCATCTGATGGGTCTCAGAGAGCTACTATTGGAGATATCAACCTAGATCTGAAGATGGCCCCAACCTGGTTCAATGTTGAGTTGTAGGTGCTGGATATATCCGCTACCTATAACCTATTAGTGTGATGACCATGGATACATGCAGCTGGGGTAGTTGCAACATTGATCGGATAAATGCAGTTGACAAAGGGCGATGGTGGAGCAACAAGGTACTGGGCATGCTGTGATGGCTAGGATATGAACCAAGCAAGGGTCTTGGTCCTAAGCATCAAGGGATCACAGAACCAATACGACCGCAATGCTATGGCACAACCTTTGTTCTCGGATATGAATACATCATGCAAGAGTATAATGATTGGATACTACCGTGGCATGACTTCTACTATCCACTAGAACAAACCGTACCACCGCTGCACCAGACATTCTGTTAGACTAATGTTATTTGGGGATCTGAGGAAGATGAGGTTTTCTCCGGCATAAGGAATCTATTTATGGGTGAGGAAGATATAGACTGCAGTGCAATCTTGGAGGAGGAAGAGGAAGACCTTACCATTCAGACCGTATGAGATAAAGCTTTTCTCAGGAACTGGACTGCTGCACCATCCCGGGCTCGCCGAGCACCTGGGTAGCCTTGGCAGAACTAGCATGATTTCTTTTAAAATTGTTTTGGTATTCAAGAAATTTTTGAGTGTTTTGTTTTGAAATAATTACTCGAGACATAGATTCGTACTTGTTTATAGTTTTTAAGTTTTTAATTAATGCATCATTGCTTTTCGTTTATTTATGTTATTATCTTTCTACATTTGTTTCCAGCATAGTTATTACATATCTTGTTGAACCTATGACCGTGACATGTAATGAGATAACGCAACATGAGGAGAGTGACCTAGAAGATTGGGAAAATAATATAATACTTTAGGAATTGTCAAAGAAGTGAAATTCTTTGAGAAAAAAACCAAAGTCCAATCTGGAAGAAACTGAGGCAGTTAACTTAAGGGATTTTGAAACAATCAAAGAAACTCACATTAGCATTCATCTGTCACCATTAGAGAAGGAAGAGTACATCAAATTTCTAAGGGAATATGAGGATATATTTTCATGGTCCTATGACGACATGACAAGATTGAGCACATCCATAGTGGCTCACACGCTACCTACCAACCCTATGTGTCCGCTGGTAAAGTAGAAGCTCAGATAATTCAAGCCAGATATGAGTTTGAAAATAAAAGAAGAGGTTACCAAGCAAATAAAAGACAAGGTCCTTTGGGTGGTCGAGTACCCAACCTGGCTAGCCAACATTGTGCTGGTACCAAAGAAGGATATTGGGAAAGTTAGGGTGTGCGTTGATTATCGAGATATTAACAGAGCAAGTCCTAAAGATAATTTCTCGATGCCCAACATACACACACTGATCGATAACTACACCAAGCATGAACTCCAGTCGTTTGTAGACTGCTTCTTAGGAAATAACCAGATTTGGATGGACGAAGAGGATGCCGAAAAGACAACCTTCATCATGCCATGTGGAATATACTGCTACAAAATGATGCCGTTTGGTTTGAAGAACGCTGGGGCAACCTACATGAGAGCCATGACTACTCTTTTCCATGATATGATACACAATGAAATAGAGGTGTACGTGGATTATGTCATCATAAAGTCTAAGAGGAGTTCGGATCGCATAGCAGACCTGAGGAAGTTTTTCGACCGACTACAAAAGTACTATATGAAGTTGAATCCTGCAAAATGTGCTTTCGGAGTCCCTGCTGGGAAATTGATAGGTTTTATCATCAGTCGCCGAGGCATTGAGTTAGACCCATCAAAGATCAGAGCAATTCAGGACCGGCCACGGCCGAAGAGCAAGAAGAATGTAATGAGTCTTCTGGGCTACCTCAATTATATCAGCCACTTTATAGCACAATCAACGGTAATATGCGAGTCAATCTTCAAAATGTTGAGGAGAGATACTGTGACGAGTTGGACTGAAGAGTGTCAAAAGGCTTTCGAAAAATTCAAAAAGTACCTGTCTAAGCCACTTTTGTTGGTCCCACCGGAGCCTGGGAGACCTTTGCTACTGTACCTATCCATGTTAGATGGAGCCTTCAACTACATCTTGGGGAAACATGACGAGACTAGAAGGAAGGAGCAAGCAATATACTATCTGAGTAAGAAGTTAACACCTTACGAAGCACAATACTCTTTGTTAGAATATACCTGTTGTGCCTTAACACGGATAGCCCAGAAATTGAGACATTACTTCTGCGCATACACCACATTTCTCATATCAAGGATGGACCTGCTAAAATACATCTTTTAGAAACTCATGCCTATGGGTAAGCTAGCAAAATGGCAGATATTACTGAGTGAGTTCGACATTATCTATGTGACTCAGAAGGCAGTCAAGGGGTAAGTATTGGCCAATAACCTAGCAGAGAACCCCGTGGATGGAGAATACGAACTATTGAAGATGTATTTTTCCGACGAGGAAGTGTCGTTTAGAGGGGAAGACATTGTTGAAGCATATGATGGCTAGAGGATGTTTTTCGATAGAGCCGCAACTTCAAAGGAGTAGGCATCAGAGCTGTCGTGGTATCAGAAATCGGTCAACATTAACCGGTATCCGCCAAGCTCAGATTCCCATGCACCAACAATATGGCAGAATACGAGGCTTGCATCTTAGGACTCACATTGGCCGTCGACATGAATATTCAGGAATTACTGGTAATCGGAGATTCAAATTTGCTAGTGGATCAGGTACTCAGAGAATTGGCCACCAAAAATGCCAAGATACTGCCGTACCTACACTGTGTGCAAGATCGTATCAAGAGGTTCACAAAGATAGAGTTCAAGCATGTTCTGATAATTCAAAACGAGTTCGCAGATGCGCTGGTTACCTTGTCTTCCATGATACAACACCTAGATAAGAACTTTATTGATCCCATCCCAATAGAAATCCATAAGCAACCAGCAAATTGTGCTGATGTTGAAGAAGAGTTCTTTGGAAACCCATGGTTTCACGACATCAAGGAGTATCTGGAGAAAGGAGAGTACCCTGAAAATGCTACGGTGGAGCAAGCCTGCTAGATTTCAAAGAACAACACTAATTCCAATAGTATCTGGCGCTCAACTGAGATAACACGGTGGAGCAAGCCTGCTAGATTTCCTTCTACCCAACTCACCCATAACTAAAGAGAATATAAACTTCATTTATTAACACCAAGAGGGTTCATGAACAACACTAATTCCATCACCATTAGTCACTTCATTTATAAAGTCTCAAAATATACACACTTTCATAGTTTGAATTGGAAGATGTAACACACATACAACATTACTATCTTGACTTTCCCAATACCACTACACAACCCACACAATCTCTACGGAGCCTCTAATAGATATAAAAGAGTACAATGATAGTGCTGGAAACAAGGCTCCAGCTATACCTCAAAACATAATACACACAAAACAAAAGATGCACAACCCCAGAATGAAGTGGGGCTCACCAAGTTAGCTGGGAAAGAGTGTACCGCTATCACTGGTCAATGACTCCCGCTGTGGAACCACCTGCATCCATTAAAGATGCAGCACCCTCGGTAAAAGGGACGTTAGTACATGTCGAATAGTACTAGTATGAAAACCAAAACATCTATTCAAGGACTTGGAAATACAACATGAATATGATGAATCATGGTAACAATCATAGGGCTTAGATAGCCATAAAACTCAAAACTAATTTATTAAGAACTTCCAATAACACTTATAAATTTCAAGTCGGGAATCCTCTACAACTACCTTTACACAGAGCGGCCTTGCCGCCTCACCACAATGTATGCGAATGGAGGTGCAATCACAATACCAGAGACTTTACATAAAGCGGCCCCGCCACCTCACCCCAATGTATGTGGGTGGAGGTGTATTCACAATACCACAACTATACATAAAGCGGCAACGCCGCCTCACCACAACGTATATGGGTGGAGGTGTAATCACAATACCATAACTCTACACAAAGCAGCCCCGCTGCCTCACCCCAACGTATATGGGTGGAGGTGTAACCACAATGCTACAACTCGAGTTCCCAAAAATATAATAATATGTACAAAAGAGTTCTCTTCTAATCAACTGTTTGGCACCTTTGACCTTAGCAAGTGTAAATTCATAAAGTTTCATCATATGACAAATAAGTGTTTAATCAAATTGATTTCATACAAGAACTTCTTCCCAAAGGGGTATAACACGATTAAGTCAAAAATAGAGAATCATTAACACACAAGGGTTCTAACACATTATGCCAATCGGGCATCAATTCTACTAGTTTGAATACTCCACATCAATAGTGTTCCATGTCCGAACTTTACACGATGGAGTTTTGTAAGAACACGGGAATTCCAATACCAGGAAAAAAGAGTTTAGCCTTCATACCTCACTTTGAGCTTTCCTTAAATTACTATAATGATCCGGAAATCCTAGCAACTTCAATCTATTTTTAGACATAAAAAATTTGAACACAAATTAGGAATATATTCATGGTTTCAGCTCATTTGAGAATTTTATCAAACACTAAATCTGCAAATTTGATTACAAGGTTCTACCACAAGATTTCCTTCACTCCACAATCCAATCTTTACCCATTTGAGCTCAAAAATCATCCCACAAACCTTATTGGTACATGCATGTATAAATAATACTCCTACACCCAAGAATCACCCTCCCCCTTTACCCATCTTCTACCCAAATTCGAAATTGGAGAATTGGGGAAAGAAATTCTTACCTTTTAGATACCCTAGCAAGTTCCTCTTGATGAAATTCCAATGCTTGATCCAAGTTGAGTAGTGAAATCCTTGAATCCTCCCCTTTCTCTCTCTAGGATAGCTCTCTCCTCTCTCTAAAATATCAGATAATCCCTCAAATATGACCCCTATGTCTAGATAAAACGAATTGGGCTCGGGTTATTAAATTAGAAAAATAAAGCCCCGACACAGATCTGTTGTCGCATATGCGACCGCATAATGCTTCTGCTGTCCGCAAAGTAGGCCGCATAATGCCCCCCCGGAATTGGGTACTTCTGCCTCACTCTGCGACCGATCTACGGTCCACATACCTATTCTGCGGTCGCATAATGCGCCGCAGAACCTTCCCCTGGAAAATTTCATGCTGGATATGCGATGGGTTACGCTTCGAAGATTGGCCAACCATTTCTTTCAAAGCATAGGAAATATTTATAGAAGGACTCCTGACTTGGGACTGCTACGATACGTCGATGCCAAGTAGGAATCTAGATTGCTCGAAGAGATACATGCCGGAACCTGGGGACCTCACATGAATGGGTTAGTTCTAGCCAAAAAGATATTAAGGGTAGGGTATTTTTGGATGACTATGGAGACAGACTGCATCAAATATGTACAGAAGTGACACCAATGTCAGGTACATGCTGATATGATACGGGTACCACCCAATAAACTCAATACAACGAGTTCACCCTGGCCTTTCTCCGCCTGGGGGATGGATGTCATCGGACCGATCTAACCGCTGCTTCCAACAGACAAAAATTCATCTTAGTGGCCATAGATTATTTCACAAAATAGGTCAAAGCCGCTTCCTATAAAGCTATGACTAAGAAGGTCGTAGCAGACTTCATCCGGGATTGTATTATTTGCCGATTCGGAGTACCTAAGTCAATCATTTTCGATAATGCTGCAAACCTCAACAGTGATCTGATGAAATCCATGTGTGGCACACTCAAAATCAAGCACCGGAACTCTACAACATATAGACCACAAATGAATGGCGTCGTGGAAGCGGCCAACAAGAATATCAAGAAGATATTAAGGAATATGGTGAACCACTACAAGCAATGTCATGAGAAGCTACCATTTTCTCTGCTCAGGTACCGCACCACGGTCCGCACATCAACTGGGGCAACCCCTTATTTACTAGTTTACGGTACTGAAGATGTCATACCCGCCGAGGTGGAAATTCCTTCCATGAGAATCATACAGAAGGCCGAGCTCGGTGATGCGGAATGGATACAAAGTCGGTATGAGCAATTGGCTTTCATTGACGGTAAAAGGATGAACGTGGTGTGTCACGCAAAATTTGACGAGCTCGAAGCACACACTTAAATTATGCTCGCTAGTCAAATATAGTATAGTATAATATCGTATCCACATGGATTGTATTTAAATAGTATTCTTGTAGTTTCTAGCTTGATCTCTATTCAAGATGATCAACAATTGAGATTTATATGATTTCTAACTAAAATTAACTAAGATATAAAGCTATTGACTAATGACAATTGAATCAAGGATAAGCAAGGAAGTTATAAGTGGGAGAAAATATGGATTGATAGGTTAGGTGTAAGATAATTGTTTGGGATCTAACTCTAGGTAATTCACTTCTAATGTTAAAGTGAGTCTCTCGAATTCACTCAATTATTAGTTCAAATGTTCAGATAAAACTCCACTCTCGATTAAGTTTTAACCTCATGAGATGAACCAATTTAAGCACGTGAAGATATGCACGAATGCGCAGTGGATTGGTCTTTATAAAAATCTCTTTCGATTATTCTCCTAAATAGGTTTAATCAATGATTCAACTAGTCTCTTTCGATTACTTAGAATAATTAATGAACTCAACCAACAATATAATGCAAAGATATCACAAGTTATGGCTCTCTCGATTACATGAACAAGTGAATATAGATGCAACAATTAAATCATCCAAAAATGCTTCAATACATAAAACTAGAGTTGTAATCCATAAACAATTATCAATACACCAAATCCATCAAACCCTAACGGGAACTACTCCATAGATATGGAGAAATTCATCACAAATAAAGTTAAAGTAGAGAAAAACATAAATTCAATCCAAACTCGGGTCTTGAGTGAGGAAGGAATGATGAAATCCTTGTGCTTTTGCTCTTCCAACTCCTCCTTAGCCTCCTTAGCATCCTTAGGCCGAATATGTGTCAAAAGTGCAGAAAATAATGTTTTCCCATGTATTATACTAAGTAGGGTCGGGCCCAAACAAAATTACCTTTACCTAGCCGAAATAGGACATTTACTCTGTAAAACTTGCACAAGCACGCCGCATGGGGCGACGCGCCATGCAGGGCATTAGTGAGGAAATCCAGAGATCTCAACAATTCAATAGGCAAAACAATACACTGCTGCGTCGCACCATGCATCGCACACTGCGTCGTACTAGTGCAAATTTCTCAGAGTACGACTTAAATCTTGCGTTTTGACGTCTAGACTTGGTCCTCGATACCCGAACACGATCCCGGCTTAATCCCTTAGGATTTTACTCAGACTTCAAAGCTCCAAATCGCTCGATTTCATTCCATAACATCTACATAGCTCGGAATGACTCCTACAAGGCATAAAACACACAATAAGTGCAAAGCACTATCAATTAAAGCTCAAACACAAGTAAAGTGCAGTTAATTAGAGTGTAATAAGCAACTAAAATACGAGATTATAGCCTACCATCAACACCCCACACTTAAACCATTGCTCGTCCTTGGGCAATCAAACTACACTTCACATAGACACGACCTTTTTCAACAACACTCATAACTCATCATACCATGAATATTTAAAACAGATTAAGTACAATACCGTAACATCCTAGCCTCAAAATTTGACTCAAAAGCACCACGCATTATTTATAACCCGCTCACTTACTCTAACACAGAGGTCGAGCATTACCTTTCCTTCGTGAATCAAGTTCCCTCATACAACAATAGAGAGTAGTTCCACACACAATAAAATTTAAGAGCAATTAGGAACTCAAGATAGAAAGAATTCGCTCACTCTCAGAAACAACATTCATGTGCCACAAAAGACGTACCATAGGCTTTCTTGTAGTGTACTACTCTATTAATTGAGCTTATTCAGTAAAGGATCAAGTACGACTTTAATTGGTTGTAATGTAGGCTATGGACGGGTTGGTACATTTAGATATAAGAGTGTCTATACCTCCCTAAGCACTTTAATACATACATTTCATTGTTCAAAACCCCACCCTTACGTCAACCATAACTCCGCCTTCACATCACTATACATCAACTCCCTACTTCGTTAATTACGATTACATCAAGAGTTACCACTATCATGGAACATGTTTCACAATCATACACTTATTTTTTTCTTTTTCAATTCAAGCAGCTCTTACCTTTTCAAACTAGTGCACCTTTCTCCTTATTTCATTAGTTCTACTCAAAATCCAAACCAACCACCCCACACTTCAACTTTTACAAAGTTCATAATAATTTCAAGTGCTCACGATAGGTAAAAGGTTCAAATAGATGGGCAATTTGAACAAATGGGTAAGGCTTGTAATGTGGTTGCCAAAAAAACAGGATTACATGCTCAAAAGGGTTAACTGAGATACATAACAATCAGGTGGGTAAGAGCATATAACTGGCTCAACAAAGAAATGCCTATATCACTTTCAAGACTGAACAAAACTACTATTTCACTTTGCAAACACACAGGGAAAGTTCTAGACATCAAATGCAATGCACAGAATAATACAAAACGTCTCACACACATGGCACATAACTCACTCAAAATTGAATTATCAAGACACTCTAGTCAAAGCAGTTAGGCAAAGTTAAGATCATGCACTTTAAGGTACTTATACAAGAGTCAAACACTGAGCCTAAGCGTCACAACTAAAGCACTCACTATTCTCAAGGTATAATAGAGTCAAGAGATATTGCCTCCCATTCAAATCATAGCACATGGTTTCCTACTCCTAACAAAAATAAAAACTAACTACACCTGGTTCAAACAACACCCTTGGAAAAGAACCACGACACAAAGAAAAACCAAGGGGGAATTAATACACTGCCTAACAAAAGAAAGTATTTTTGTCTCTTTCTTTCGACTTTAATCCCTGAAGAAACATGTCGATCATATCCATCGTCGGGAAAAATCGAAAATTTATAATTGTTTTTCTAAAACTACTAAAACTAACAAAACAAAAAAACTAAAACTAATATACATACATACATACAACATATCCCCCACCCCACACTTTAAGTTGTGGCATGTACCCATGACAAACAATTAAAAAGCATAAGGTAAAGGAAACTTCACTGAATATTCTTCTTTTCCGAGAACTTATGAACTCCACCCATAATTCTTAATTCATTCCTCGTTTTCACTTCTTGGGATATTTTGTGGAGCTCATTAAGCCCAATTCTTCTGAGGATACCTACAAGACCCGCTCTTTTTGTTTCTTTCTTGTCCTCATCTTGAGCGGTGAATTGCTCATTCATGGTGATCCTTAACTTGTTTCTGCATTCTTTCACAGGATCAATCCGTACATATTCCTGTAAAGCCCCAAAAATAAAATCCACATGATCAAGGTACGAATAAGAAAACAAAGAAGAAGGGTCAAGTGAATATTCCTCTAGTATGTCCAAGACCGTTTGTTTCTTATTCTCTTCTATTAAAGGTTGCACATGTGGAAAGGTGGATGGGGGTTTTAACTCTTCTTCCGTTGCTTCACACTCAACCACATCCTTATTTTCAATCGTCTCAGTTGAATCAGAGTCCCCTTGAACAGTGGAAAGGTCTATCTATGGATGCTCATCCTCTTGAGTTGGCTTGTTCTCACAAGGTATCTCCTCCATATATTCACTATCACAAACACAATGAGATTTCTGAAAGTATACTTACTAATTGATTAACTCACATTGTTAGGTTCTTAGTAGCTTCATCATTTTGCATAAACCTTTCTTCAATACTATTCATGAACCTATGCATAAGCGCTTCTAAACTACCACTTTCCTATTGAGGTGGTTGTCACTTTGCTTTCATTCCAGTCATAATAAGGGTATTCATCCCAACCAGAGTCAGAATTGTTCCCATATGAATCCTCATACCTGTACGAACTAGAACCAGAGTGAGACTATTCAAAATACGAACCATAGGAAGAATACATACCTGCTTGACAGTCAACCCATAGATGATTTCCATCGCATTTAAAACACATAGAAGACCGCTGATAATGTTCAGCTGCTAACCCTTCAACCGTTTTCTTAGGCTGGTTGTACTCCATCTTCACATCATTTAGAGTTCAACATCTACATTATCTTCTCCAACTTGTTAGGTACTACAAAACAAATCTTGAAAAGAAATTAACTAATAAAGAAAATAAAATAGAAAAGGAAAAAGACAAGACAAGAAAAGAAAAAAAAAAAACTAATTCCTGAATTAGCACCAAAAACTATTTCAAACACTATTGATTGCCAATCCCCGGCAACGGCGCCAAAATTTGACGAGCTCGAAACACACACTTAAATTATGATCGCTAGTCAAATATAGTATAGTATAATATTGTATCCACATGGATTGAATTTAAATAGTGTTCTTGTAGTTTCTAGATTGATCGCTATTCAAGATGATCAACAATTGAGATTTATATGACTTCTAACTAAAATTAACTAAGATCTAAAGCTATTGACTAATGACAATTGAAACAAGGATAAGCAAGGAAGTTATTAGTGGGAGAAAATAGGGATTGATAGGATAGGTGTAAGATAATTGTTTGGGGTCTAACTCTAGGTAATTCACTTCTAATGTTAAAGTGAGTCTCTCTAATTCACTAAATTATTAGTTCAAACGTTTAGATAAAACTCCTCTCTCGATTAAGTCTTAACCTCACGAGATGAACCAATTTAAGCACGTGAAGATATGCACGAATGCGCAGTGGATTGGTCTTTAGAAAAATCTCTTTCGATTATTCTCCTAACTAGGTTTAATCAATGATTCAACTAGCCTCTTTCGATTACTTAGAAGAATTAATAAACTCAACCAACAATATAATGCAAAGAGATCACAAGTTATGCCTTTCTTGATTACATGAACAAGTAAATATAGATGCAACAGTTAAATCATCCAAAAATGCTTCAATATATAAAACTAGAGTTATAATCCACAAACAATCATCAATACACCAAATCCATCAAATCCTAAAGGAAATTACTCCATAGATATGGAGAAATTCTTCACAAATAAAGTTAAAGTAGAGGAAAACATAAATTTAATCAAAACTCGGGTCTTGAGTGAGGAAGGAATGATGAAATCCTTGTACTTTTGCTCTTTCAACTCCTCCTTAGCCTCCTTAGGTCGAATATGTGTCAAACGTGCAGAAAATAATGTTTTTCCATGTATTTATACTAAGTAGGGTCGAGCCTAAACGAAATTACCTTTTCCTAGCCGAAATAGGACATTTACTCTGTAAACATTGTACAGGCGCGCCACATGGGGCGACGCGCCATGCGTGGAATTAGTGGGGAAATCCAGAGAGCTCAACAATTCAATAGGAAGCAGAAATACACTGCTGAGTCGCACTATCCCTCGCACACTGCATCGCACTAGTGCAAATTTCTCAGAGTATGGCTCAAATCTTGCATTTTGATGTCCAGACTTGGTCCTCGACACGCGAACATGATCTCGACTTAATCCCTTGGGGTTTTACTCAGACTTCAAAGCTCCAAATCGCTCGAATTCATTCCATAACATCTACATAGCTCGGAATGACTCCTACAAGGCATAAAACACATAATAAGTGCAAAACACTATCAATTAAAGCTCAAACACAAGTAAAGTGCAGTTAATTAGAGTGCAATAAGCGACTAAAATACGAGATTTTAGCCTACCATCAGTCAACTCTACCAGAATAGGTTGGCAAGGGCTTTCAATAAGAAGGTTAGACCGACGCAATTCATTGCAGGGCAGTTGGTGTTGAAGTGCATTTTCCTGCATCAGGACGAAGCAAATGGAAAATTCTCACCTAACTGGCAAGGTCCTTACATGGTTCATCGAGTACTGACAGGAGGAGAACTCTAAAGAGGTGGATGGAGTAATATTGCCAAAACCTATCAATTCGGACGCCGTCAAGAGATATTATGTTTGAGATTATATTTGCACTTTTTTATGTAACATGAACTATGCTCGACCTAATTCCCATTTAAGAGGGGATATGTAGGTAGCCCTGTGGGTTCGGTCACATCATAAAAAAATCTTTGTTACCCTATACAGTTAGGAACCGGGGCAAGATTTTGAGTTTTCGCCGATCTCATTACGTCAAGGGTCGCCAAGAAGAGTATCGCCGGATGCATACATTAAACTGGGGCAGAATTTTGAGGGGGTTCTCAAAATTCCGAGTTAAGAAGGTCGCAATGTCTCAAAGCATGTCACGACTAATGATTCAACCAAACAATTTATTTTTTACATTATTTTTTAAAAGAAATTGCATTATTTATAGATGATTTACCGTAAATGCATATTTTCGAAAACGCTGCATTTCTGTAATTGCCATATGTTACCCAGGGTGACTCAAACAAGGCGTCAAGACAGGACCAAAGGCGAAATGAGGAATAGAGATCACAAACCGACCTCCCCCCACACTTAAACAATTTTTCTTTGGATGCATGGATAACGGACATGGCATTGATGAGCATGTCCACGAATATATACAACAAGACCACTAGCTTCATGTCGACGGAAGTCGCCAAGCCCAAATGCGTCAAGCTAAGAATCATTTTCCTTCCTTATACTTAATCATCGCCTTTCTCTGCATAGGGTTAAGCACTGCCCTCATTACATTGTTTGAGGCTAAGCACTGCCTTCATTATATTGCATGAGGCTAAGCACTGCCTCTATCATATGCATAAGGCTAAACGCTGCCTTTATTTGCATGAGACTAAGCACTGTCTCCATTACATTGCATGAGGCTAAGCACTGCCTCCATCATTTGCATAAGGCTAAACGCTGCCTTTCTTTGCATAGGGCTAAGCACTACCTTCATAATTGCATAAGTCTAAACGCTGTCTCTCTTTGCATGAGACTAAGCACTGTCTCCATTACATTGCATGAGGCTAAGCACTGCCTCAATCATCTGCATAAGCCTAAACGCCGTATTTCTTTGCACAGGGCTAAGCACTGCCCTCATTACATTGCATGAGGCTAAGCACTGCCTCCATTACATTGCATGAGGCTCATCACAACCTCTATTATTGCATAAGGCTAAACGATGCCTTTCTCTGTATAGGGATAAGCACTACCCTCATTACATTGCATGAGACCAAGCACTCTCTCCATCACTTGCATAAGGCTGCACTACCTTGTCTTGCTCTCGCATACTATTAAGCATCACCTATTCCCTCTATCAAACAATCGATATCACTGCATTTTTGCATTTCATAGTCTGAAACATCGCCACATTGTACGAAGGCGCCATAGTCTGAAGGTATTATCCTCATAGCCCGAAGACATCATGCCATGGCTGGAGGATCTCTCGAAACTGCTCATTATTCAAAGGTGTTGTAGTCCAGAGGCACCATCCTCATTGCCCGAGGACACCATTTTATGGCCCGGGAATCTCTTATCATAACGCTTCATGGCCCAGGACGTCATGATCTAAGGACGTCATCCTCATCGTCTGGAGGACAACTCTCATGGTCCAAAGGGCATTTGACTCATGTTTAAATTTCCACAATAACTATATATATTCGCGTGAATCGTGTTTTAAGTTTTGCAGGTAACTCGAGAGGTAACCATTCTAATTTTTCTGCTTTAAGAGAAACCTTCTAGATCATTTTAAAGCGTTGAATAGACAAATAGGAGCAATTCTCACTCCGGTTTCCGTTCACAATGATCACATCCCTTGATTGACTCAAACGCAACCGATGATGGACCATTGATTACCGTTTACTCCATAACCGTTCAAATATCTGCCTTTTACATCCACAACATTCAAAATCACATTCATAGTCCCACCTGAAATTATCCGTTACTTACGACACTATCCTCTCCAAGAAAAGATCCTTATTCGAAACGTATGACCCTTTTTATAATAACTCCACCGGCACTGTTGGATTCAGAACTACACACGGCTTGATTCCCATAACACTAGGGATATGTTGGCAACTCAGGAACTAGGGTTCGACCCCCATTGTTTCCTAAAACAATCTTATCCTCGCTCATTCGAACAAAATTGGTCATCATTTTTCTTTACCCGACAACTCTTTCATTATTTCCGGATAAAGAAGGGCAGCTGTTGATACCCAATTTTGCCATCATATTTTATAAAGTATTTTATATGTTTTCAAATCTTATTTTGCAATATTACCAAATTTATAGGGGTCATATAAGTATTTTTATAATTTTCAAAGCTTTAAAATTATTGTTTTTGCATTTTAATCATTCAAATGTTTATTAATCAACCCTTCAAATTATGTTTTGGGGGACCTAATCATTCAAATTTACTATTTATACCCACATGCATTTGTTAATATTTTATCCCTTTTTTACATAATTACATTTTTATTTTTTAACCTATTATCTACATTAGTTGCAATAATAGCCGATATTCTACAAATACTTGCGTTTATTATGTTAGTTATGCCAAAATAGCATTTTATAGTTTTAATAATATCGAGTTATTATTTTTAAGTGTTTTATTGCATTAATATTTTTTTTAATTATTTATTAGATATTTTAATAATTTTGTTTTAATTAATTTTGGGTGTTTTAAAACCTGGCCTAGATCAAGCCATTTTTCGGATAAAATCAGCGGCCCAAACACCCCACACCTTGGACCAACACCCCCAGCCCAAACCAAATGACCCTCTTTAAATTACGCGGTCGCGACCCGTTAAATGACCCTCCCCACTCAGTTTTTAATCCTAGCCGTTGATCTTGGCCCTCGCTCACCCTACCCTTTTAAATTAACCAAAACCTGAAACCCTATCCATTATCCCCTAAGCCGCCGCCCTAAAATTCTCTCATCCTCTCCTTCTCTCTGAAAAACCTTAGCCCCCCTTAAATTCCTTTCCTAATCCCATTGATAATGGGATTCCTCCATTATTTACTTACCATATCTATGTTTCTCCGCTACTGGTCACACGTCTGTGGTGTTACTTAGTTCTTGCCCTATTTTTTGCAAGAACTACCTTTCAAGAGCAGGCCTGATTGACTCCGATTTTGTGAAGATCTGGGCGATATTTCGTTTATATACACTCTACAATGAACGATTCTTGTATTCTTGGTCCGATTTATAGCTGTTGGACCTAACTAGGATTTGAAATTTCTTTCATCTTTTTTACCTGCTCTGTTAGTGATTGCATGTGATCTTTTCCTTCCTTATTTTTGTTTATTTGATTATTTTCCATGTTTGTTCGTCCTAATCTGTCACTATATAAACCCCTCCCCCAATTCCCCTAAAACGGACCTTAAGGATACTGTTCTCCTCCTTTCCCTCATTCACTGACTCTGTTATAGTCGAATATCTTCTAAAATTATTGGGTTCTTGGTCGGCTGGAAGCTAAGGCAACTGGGATTAATTCATTAAACTCCTTCGGTGTAAGCATTGCTCGGAGACCACTTCGAGGCTCTTGTGAACTCTGAAGCACCAGAGATTTGGGGTTTTATTGTTCTCCTTCAATCGTTGTTACTTCTGAGATTTTAAGTTTCTTTCTCTTTGCTTGTTTTGTTTTCAACTGGTTAGTGCTCTCTACCCTCACAATTCGTTTTCCTTTGTTTGTGTTCATGTTATGTGCACCGGTGCTATTTGGATTTCTGTGAGCCATTATTATTTTGACACTATGCTACTGGTATTCAATCTTGTTTGCCTTAATGTTATTCTGCATTTTTAACGCCTCAATTCTATTTAAGTCCTAACCTTAGAATCATGAGTAGTTAATTAATTTGATTCCTGCTCTCCCTATGTTTGCCTGGTTCGAATGTTAACATTAAACCTGATTGATGTCTGGTGTGAGTGTATCTTTATACCTTGCTTTGGATTCTCGTGTTAAAACTTCCTTGGAATTAATGCTTACCCAGAAATTGTTCGAATGTGCACTTCATTCTTCATGCTAAGTTATTCATGCAAAACTTGCTATTTGCCAAGTTTCTTAAAATGATCATGTCTATGTGAATTCTAAACCTTTCAGACAAGCATGTTTCTTTGCTACTTGTGAACCCCAACATTGTACTATAGTTGCATGCTTGTTGCCACAATACTGTTCTACAGGCCCATGCCTACTAGTGCTAGGTTTGCTCAAGTTTAGTGCCTAAGGTAATCTTTGATATGTATAATTGAACTTGCTATATATGATCAACTTGCATTCTCAGAATTAGGTACTTGCTTGCTTGCTAATTAGTTGTTGTGCTGAGTTTGTGATACTGTTGACCATGAATTTTCTTAATAAGCTTTTCTTATTAACACTTCTTCTTGCCATGAACTGACCTACAATTCTTAGTTATGTTTTTCCTTGCATTCTTATGTTGAGGTCTTCTTGTGAAGACTGCTGTTGGTATCTACTCTAAGGGTTCCTCTCGAGCGTGTCATTGCTACTTGTTAATCTTCTTAAAATTAATTCATGACCCTGCCATCTTTGAACTCTCATGCTTAGTTCCTTTACTTTATGGATTCTTGTTTGCCAGATTTCTACAATTAAATCAGGTGTATCCTTAGAAGTCTGCTACTTTGAACTTGTTTGCTAATCTGAAAGCCCCCTGTATGTGCTCATTCTATGTGATTGTAAGGTCCTTGTGTATGTGTGCTCTTCTACCTATTAGACTTCACCCTTAGGATGATACTTAGAAAATCTTTCTACTGATGATTGGGATAATAGGAATCCCTGTGTATGTGTCTTTTCCTGAACTCTGAGTCACCTAAATGACATGTTTGAATTTATGTTCTTATGTTCCTGCTGTTTGTTAATGGGTAAGCAAGACAATTGTCTTTATATTTGGGCCTGGCTTATTAGATCATGTGTGCTATTGGGTCTGAGCACCGAACTCTGGCGTGCTTATATCATTCTTGTGAACTTGGAAATTGTGCCTGTTAGTCGTACGAGTATTAAGGCTGGTGAAGGCCTAGAAGCATCACTGGGCTACTTTGTATTTGTTTTGGACATGCAACTGTTCTATTTAAAGTCAGTAACTATTCTATTTAGGCCTGTTCATTCCATTTGGGCCTGTAATAATTTGTAATGACGAATAATGGGGGAGTTAATGAAAGAGAGGGGCTAGGATACTTTAATTCTCGCATGAAAGGGTAGAAAATATGCCTATAGCATCTAAATGCTTCATTCACTACTTGCTCAACATGCTCTATTTCTATGTGTTGTTAGATAGAATGCCCATAGGATCTTGTTGAGTAATCAAGAACTGTTTAAACTGATACCTCTTTCCATTATGTGGCTCACCTAAAAAGCATGGCTATAGGACTAATAAAACAAACTTGCATTTAAAGGTGTTTAATTAAGATTGTTGCTACTGCTATCCTTACTGTTGCCTAGATGATATGCCTATAGGAATAAAATGAAACCAGTGTATGTTCTAAATTACTTTGTTGCCTTAATGTTATTATATAGATACCATGCCTATAGGATCTCTCTATTCATTTAGAAATCACGTCTATAATATCAAAGACAAATAACTATACGTTTTCAAGTCATCTAGAGATCATGCCTATAGGGATCTAATAAACCATTTGTTAAATCAGTAGTTCGTAGGATCTTGTGTCAACTCTTGGGTCATTCAATCACATAGAAATCATGCCTATAGGTCTTGAACAATTTTAATGTATCTTGAATCCAAATCTGCCTACCTACAGTCGTTCACTTCATAATCTGGAATACTGTTAGCATAAGCTTATAACTGTTTGCGTGCATCTGTGTCTACGTGGGGAGGCCAAGTTGAGCCCTCAACTATTAATTATGTGCAGTCCTACTTGTTTTGATTGTGCACCTAGTTTTATCATTTTTGAACATCCTAAATAAAGTCTAGAAACACCAAAGTAGTAGGTCCAAAGCCTCCTAGACCATAGGCATGAGACGAGTAAATCACACATATGATGCAATTTAGAATTGAATTATAACGCTTTACGTAAATAAATTTAAGATAGTAACTGGATAGCAGGAGATGATAGTCTGTGCCCGCTGAATAATATGAGTAACCCTTACCTTTAAGAGAATTGCGAAGTATTATTTATATTGCACGGGGTGATCCTTTAGGCTAAACAACTTAGGACCCCCCATATATGGTTACTACTTGTACACTTGTTTATTCGAACTTAGATCAAACTAAGTTGTACCTTTAATCCTCAAAAGATTGTACCAATCACTTATTGATGTATAATCCACTTCTTTCATATGTGCAATCTCTTTTAATGCTTGTTTCACATTTTAATTGGATATTTAGACTCCTTATCTTTCTTAAACTTATATGATCACATAGGATAGTTATAAGTCAATAATCCCACATAGCGTAAAATTCTGCCGGGACCCATAGTTGTGGACCTCGAAGAGTGACTAACCCGTTCTCTTTGAGATAATTTGAGCCCTTACCCGATCTTTGGTGACACAGACTAGTAAAAATAGAGTTAATTGCAAATAGGTGCCCTAACACACCTTAAAAATCGTTAGGTGACGACTCTTCTCTTTTAACACCTATGTAAAAGAGTTGTCACACGTCGAAGCCTGCTTTCACGAGAAAATGGGGCGCGACACATACGAGTACAATTTTATCTGTACTCGTATTTGTTTTTGCCCGGGCCATTATATTTCACGATGCAGGCTCAGACGCACAAAACAACAGACCTTCCCGCTAGGTAGTTGCCACAATTCAACTATAGTTAGTGAGCCCCATTTATTATGTGGGGGTCGAGTCTAGAATGTTTTTATTTGTACAGAGTTTTTGGGTAGGTCGGTCCCTACCCCAACACTTCTAGGAAATTTGAGAGTTTTACCTACACTTTAAGAGAGTTTATTTTTGGTATTTAAGCATTTATTTGGATTCAATTTTGGAAATTAATTACATATTTGGACTCGGCATTTTATGGGACATCATATTTTGGTATCGATATCGAATTTCGAGTACGTGGGCCCGGGTTAAATTTTGGAAATGTTTTCTAAGTCGAAGCTTTATGAATTGGGATCGCTTCTTATGGCATTATTGATTTCCTTGGATGATATTTGGCTTGGATTTGCGCAATTGGAGGGATAAATCGATATTTTTGATGCGATTGAAGTTGCAGACCAGCTAGATAAGGTAAGTACTTGCCTAAGTTGGTTTGAGGGTAATTTCACCATTGACTGTGATAATTGTTATGTATTGGGGGTGACATGTATTCGAGGTGACGGGCGTATACGCGTGCACCGTGATTATTTAGGATTCGGGTAGTTCTTAGGCCATTATATGCGTTATTTCACTACCATGATTATTTGACATCGTGTTTTCTCCACTTGTATGACTACATGGGCTATTATTCATGCTAGAATAATGTCTAGGCTATTCGCTTATTTGTTGAGGCATGATGAGGCGCTTTTTGCTATGTTGAACTATTTGTCTTAGCTGTAGTCATACTTTTCAGTTATGATCTTATATCTGCATGTTATATCACCATCTTTTTTTACTTCTTACATGGTATCTCACATGTTCTTAGAGTCCCTACTTGTGTGACATAGTTTTGAGTGGATTTGTGGCACGTTAGCATAATCCGTGTGGTATATTGATTTTGATACTGTGAGATATTGGAATATCGAGATCTGAGTAGATTATTGACTAAGCTGGGGCCATAGAGCTGTATTGATATTTATATTAAGGTTCGCATACGCTAGGCCCCACATTAGGCTGAGTTGTATTGATAGTAAGGTGACGCGTGCATCGGTCCATTTGGGTTATGTTAAGATGTTCGTTGATTTTGATCCGATCAATGGTTGGGCTAGGATCCGCCCCTCCGGAGTCAGGTGATAACCCATAGTTTTTGGGCCGTGTGAGTGCATGCATACGTTACGTGCTGGGTGAGGGACTTACGTAAGGCACCCGTACAATACTAAGAATGTGTATATATGTGTGTAAGGATCCATGGGCATCTTGCTAGGCACCACGAGAGTGCTGAAACTATGATTGAGGGGCACTGTGTTCTAGGCACTTTAACGTGCTGAGATTTTGTATATTTGATATTTAATCTATGATTCTTGGTTGATTTGGCATGTATAACTAACATGCATGCATAAAGTTGTATTATTCCTCATGCTAATTGGTATTTGATATCACCATTTGATGTTTAAGGCTTAATATTACAGTTGTATCTTGTTAAATACCTGTCTAAGTGAATTCTATGAAAGTTGCTGCCTTGACTGTTATATCTGAAAAGCATGTCTGATTGTTTTCCTGTTGTGTTAAGCTGATCATGTTATTATTTGAGCTACTTTTGTTTATATGCTATTATTCTTCTATTATTGCTATTGTTGGCTATGGATAGTGAGCATCGGGCCTTGCCAAGCTCATTACTTCTTTCTGCCAAGGTTAGGCTTGTTACTTATTGAGCACATGTGATCGGTTGTACTCATACTACACTCTGAACTTCGCATGCAGATCCAAGTGTTGTTGATAATGGTGGTTGCCAGTGATCTGAATTCGTATTAGCTTGGGAGATTTCGAGGTAGCACTGTTGTTTGTTCGCGGGCTTCGAAGACCTCCCTTTTATCTTATATTCTAACTATTCAGTCTTCCAGACAATATTGTATTTTGTTCTTGCTTTGTATTTAGTATTCCATAGAGCTCATGCACTCGGTGACACCAGATTTTACGGTGCATTCATTTGTATTGAATTTTTAACTTCAGTTATTTATACCATTCCGCTTTTGAGACTATTTCTTATTATTATTAAAGTCTATTTCTGCACATTTTTTGTAAGCTTGCCTAGCAGGCGGTGTTAGGCGCCATCATGGATTTGTGGGACTTTTGGGTCGTGACAAGTTAGTATCAGAGCCTGGTTGCATAGGTCTCACAAGTCAAGAGCAAGCCTATTAGAGTCTTGTGGATCGGTACAAAGACATCTATACTTATCTTCGAGAGGCTACAAGGTTGTTTGAAAACTTTCCCTTTCTTGATTCCTAGTCGCATGATTTTATCTTGGCCAGAAGCCTATATCTTCAGTTTGTACCCATTCATCCATACACGATATTGAGTACTCGATGTCAGCTGGGCATCAACGACTGTGATGATGATACCGATGTGGTGCAGGATGTTTTACCTTGCGTGATGAGGTCAAACTTCTATTGTCGCTTTGCGGATAAGTTACCGTCTATTGCAACCCTAGTGTTTGCGTTGCCCATGATTTTGGGGTTTGTACAAAGTATTGTGATTATTCACGCGTGGGTCTTGACGCCGTGTGGGAGAAAAATGGTAGGGTGATTGCTTAAGCTTGGGGGAGTAACAACCCCATGAGAAGGATTATCCGACTCACGATTCGGAGTTTGGCATTAGTTTCTGCGGAGGCCAGGTATTGGGCTGTTGATTGTCAGGATTTAGTTGATAGAGTTGTGAGATTGGGTATTTCTGAATTTGGTAGAGTTCTCGCTAGTGTTGCTGTGCAATCATCCTGGTTTGAGCACATTAAGGATTGTCAGTATGATGGTTTCTATTTGTTCGTCCTTAGGGACACAATATTGCGAGTTAGTTCTAAGGAGGTAGTCCTTAGTGGGGACGGTGTTTCGAATTCCACGCCGGATTTGCATTCCTAGTGTTGATGATTTGAGGGAGATGATTCTTGAGAAGGCTCATGGTTTTGGTATTCTATTTGTCCAGGTATGACAGAGAGGTATCATGATTCGTGGAAACATTATTGGGTAAGTTTCACGGTGTTTGATTGTTAGCAGGTCGAGAATGAGCATCAGAGACCTAGTGATTTTCTTTAGGAGATGGCTATACTGATGTGGAAGTGAGAAGGTATCATTATGGGTAAATTGGTAGGATTGCCTCGAATTTTGAGGATGTTTGAGGTTATGATGTCATTATGGACCATTGAGGGCATAACATATTAGTGGTGACTTCTTACATTTTGAGAGTTTGAAGTTAACGAGAAGGGTTGCTTGAGCTATTGAGGGATTGTGATTGCTTGATTATCATTTTGGTGTGTATATCTTCTTCAGTTGGAATATGATGAAGGGTCTTCTAGTTGTTCATTGGTAGAGTGAAATAAATGTTTGCAGCTTATGGACGAGTGTAGACTCGGGGAGAAGTTATTGATTATAGGGAAGGTTATAGAAAGATGTTGATATGAGGTCACACAAGTGGGCTATCTCATGTGAGAAAGTTAGGGGTTGCATGGTTTCTTATGAGGTTCCTATGAAGAGTTTTACCTTCTATCTAGTGGAGTGTGTGTGCTACGATATGTGCTTGATCGCTTGAAGAAGATGGCACTAGTTTCGAGGTTAAGAGTCCATTGGGTTGATAATTTGGGTTGCGTTATAGTTGGTGTGTCATGATATTATGAGAAACTCAACGGAGTAATAGTGTGGGATCATGGCAGTTAAGGAGGAGCAGTAATTATGAGTTCTTAGATTATGTGATTGT